>VUQR01002626.1:8065-35281 GCA_015108515.1 Hemichromis elongatus
TATTTTATTTTTTAACATATATAGCTGAAATAAAACACATACAAAAAACCCAAAACAAAACACAAATATGATACAGTCTTTGGTATTACCATTTTTATATTAACTTGCTCAAAGTGTCTCATTATGTTCAGTTTCTTATTCATTTGTTAGCATGTATAACATTATAGCAGATTATTATAAAACAAAACAAAAAATAGGAGGAAAAGAGCTAGCAAGCATTTCCAGTGTTTTTCAATCCTTTAAGGAATAAATGGGAAGTGTTAGCATATTGTATAAACGTAGCAGTAGGCTACGGCACTTATTAAGTGTGCATAGATTTTGCTTCTTAAGGATGAAATGACTCAGAGTCTAAAAGAATGCATCCAAAACTGTAGAGTAATCTAGCATACCAGTGCACCCCTGATGTCTGCGTCTGCAAGAAGTGCTTCTCTCTACTTTCTGTCCACAGGGGATCGCTCACATTGACTTGTTTGTTCACATACGCACCTGCTTTGTCCTTTGTAGGCAAAGTGCTAACATGCATCGGAGTCTTGGTGCAACTTTTTTGAATGTCAGTGTCCTGCTGCTTTTCTGCTGTTTCTCCCCAAAGTAGCTGCTTGAATGTGAAGAGGAGTCGCAGGGGTCCAAAAGCCCAGTGCGCAAGCCTGTGGTCCTCCACCAGCGCATAGCTGGATGCCAGCACGCCATCAACAAACACAGTTCCAGCTTCTGTCAAGGGTGCATACACTCCCACGCTTTCCGTTAGTAAAACTGAGATGATTTGGGATGCATGCACTTGCTGCTCTGCTGTATGTATGAGAACACAGTCTCCTTGTCTGACCCTGCTTGCAAACTGAGGCTGGTACTCAGTTTTTTCTTGTCTGCAGTGCGGGTCTAAAAAGACCAAGTGATTTGGAGTAAGGGCCAATCTATGTCCATGTTCTGTCTCCAGAGACAGAAAAGCAGACCAGCTTTGTTGATCCCGATGGAGAAACAAGAGGACTTGGCTATACACGACTTGGCCTGTCACAGATAGAGCCATGACTCTGTCCCCAGGAGAGAGTGACGACAGGCTCTTCTGCATCCCTCCAGCCACAGTTACCCGGGCCCAGCCTGGGAAACAGCCACCTTTTTCCACAGCAAGAGAATGATCTATAGAAGGATCAGTAGACAAAGCCAAGATGAGTAAACACAAATTGTGTTCCCCTCTTTTTTAATATAAACTTAAATATCCCAATACATTTCACACTGAAGTAAAGTAAGTAAGTATACAAGCATGGCTTTTAATGGCAGCTGCCATCTTAAACTTACCAGCTTTTACTGAGCAGTGGACACGATGTTTGGACTCATAGTGGACCCAGTCAAAGCCTGCCTCCACAGCCAGCTGGGCCAGGAGACCGTACTTTTCAGGTCTTCTATCAGACGTGGTTATATCCACAGCCCGGCCTTCATAGTGCAGTGAACCAGGAGGATGGTTACCATCTTCATCCCAGGCCTCTGTCACACGCAAGCGTATCCCTGGCCACTGGTTCATCACTGCAATAGCCAGCCTGTTCAAGCACTCCTTACATCGCTATGGGGCAGAATAAAAAACAGGGCAGATATTCATTTTGGAGCTTTTCAGTAAACTTAAACACTAAATATATTGGTCAATATTAGCTTTTCACAGCATGAGCACCCATCACAGCCTACAACAAAAAATTGCAACATAGAAGAAAAACCTTGACTTGACTCCGTGTTGTTTTTCCTTAGAAACCCCAAACTAACACAGGGCTTCGATGGTTGATTTGTTGGTTTTCAGAATTAGAAACCGTAGAATCTATTACTATAAAGAGTTCCTAATTTTCCAAAAACAAGTCACTCAGTCTCGTGTATAGTATCAGCACACAAGAGCTGTTTGAGAGACATACACTTGTAAATATTACCACTCGCTAACAATAGGCAGAAAAAGAAAAATGTGGTTTTATGCCTAAGTGCATAGACTGATTTCAGTGCGCCTTAGCAGAAAACGATTCCAGTATTTCAGCGCTGTCGCTGGCTCCCAGGTTATGATTGTTTGTCAGCTGGCATCATCACACAGTTCCTCCTCTACTCTGCTAAAGGCCATTTCAACCTTGCTCAAACAATCAGAGTACAAGAACAAACCCTACTGTAGCCAGTTTGGCACATTCCTTGGCCTTTTCAACAGGGTGACAGAATAATCAAGGCCATTCTCTGCCTTTCCAGATTGTTCCAGGCTTGAGTTTCTCAGTTTCACCCCTGAGACATGTGATCAAATATGTGCACAGTGACTCCTAACACCCCCGTGGGCCATAATGTTACAGACTGTGTCAGCATTGTCGCAAAATAGCAGGCTGAAAAATAATGACGTCAGCATCCGAGGTGATACACTAATGCAGCTACTGAAAGGCGCTGGCTTGTGACTTGTGCTGTGACAGGTTTTAAAACCTATAATTATGGCAGTAAAGCTCATCTTGAATACATAATGGATCAACAGCGAAAGAGGAAGTGACAGCAAATGATGGGCATTGAAGTTGGGAAAGAAGAAAGCGTCGTAGCAGAGGCCTGAGGTTGGGACTAAAAAGAGAGGGCAGAGGGGAAGAATGTATGGGCACGGACTTGGGAATGTGACAGCAAGAGTGAGAAAAAGAGAGAGGGACAGAAAACAAACTGGGTACATTTATCTCGCAATGCCATTGAAGAGAGGCATTTCATTGTCACAACTACAATAGTCGCTTTTCCGACGGTGCCATTACTTCAGTAGGAGGGAATTTTGTATAGGCGACCCCTCTGAGTCTCCAAATGACGCACAAAGAACGTCTTTCACATCTGGGCAAAAAAAGGGGCACATGCACATACACACACACTCAAACTGGTATCAGGAGGGCACACGTATACAACCACAGATTTCCCTCGCATACAATCACTACGGGAGGAGAAGGAACACAGATTAATATCCTAAACAATCACACAAGACCATATTATCCAAAACCATGGACTATCTGAGTGTGAATGGAGCTTGTGTTCAGATTCAGAAGTGTGGCATTTCAAATGGGTAGTTTGAAAGCTCTTTAAGGCGGCCCAGATCTTAAATCCGTGAGGACATGGACTGTCTTTTCAGGACACTATAAATTTGACTACCTATCTTCAGTAATCAATCAGGAATTTAAGTACCCTACCTGGATTTTTCTTCTGCCGGGCACACTGAGAACCTGTCATGGGAAGTGTTATATTTCCAATAACAAAGACTTTGGTTAAAGATTAAAAGGAAATGTTCCTGTAGAGGAACTCAGCCACTTAAGGGTAGTGTTGAATTACATTCTTATCTTCTTATCTTTAAAAAAAAGGGAGGTAAGGTTTGGTTAAAGCTTACACAGTCTGTGTTGAGCATTTTTATCTATTAACAGACTGGCAAGTGCAGGTAGATAATGACTGGGATTATATGATTTGTTTTGAAGGTGCAAACAGCAGTTTGTCCATTTAGGTAAATGAGGCTGATCAACCATCCAACGAGACTATCCAGAAAAGGGAAGCCAGTCTGAGCATCACCTCACCGAGTCAATCTGGTACTGCAATAATTTTACTTACTACACAACAGTCACTAGCGATCACTGTATCATATTCATATGAAAAAATCAAATATTTTAACCCAGGTCAACGCCAGTCTCACCTTTGTCATGAAGCGGTCAGCGCCGGTGTTCTCCTCGTCCTTGAAAACAATGTCTGGGTTGTAATTGGACACAAGTTCGTTGAAACGCTCAGAATTGCGTGCGATTTTGCCCTCTGCTCTCCCACTGGCCCCCAGGTTGTTTTCTGATAAGTTGGGGAAAAACTGCTTGAGGCGCATGGCTGTGAGCTTTCTGGGCCTGGGACGGGTGCCGTACCGCGGGCCCGGTCCGCATCCCTGGACCAGCCATATAAAAGTCCACACAGCAACCAGGGTGAGCTGTGCCAGGTGGGCCCACCAGAGTTGCTTCATTGAGGAGGGTTGGGTCTCCCAGAAGTCAGTGGTTCGCAATGTGTGCGGCGATAGCCCAGGTGTGATAGCTCCAGGTGTGTGACAGCAAGTGAATGAGAGTCAGATCTTGGTCCATTCCAAATCATTGATCATTAAAGGTGATATTTATTTATTTATATATTTTGAGCCCAGAGACTAATAAAGTACCGGGGCATGTAGGTTACTTCATATCCCGGTGTTTCCGCTTAATTAAAATAAAAAAAAAGTTTAAAAATACAAAGCAAGTGCTTCACTGTTTTGGTGACGGCGCGCTCTGATTGGCTGAGGTCTACTGCTGAAGTCTGGGATGTGTTAGGTCACTGAAAATGTGGAAATACAAAGGCTCTTTGAACTTTTCGGAGAGTTCAATGCGTATTAGCGGGAACTATGTCTCCTGGGAGCTGAAAGTCATCTTCAGATATCCTCCAGAGGTGCCTGTCTCGACGCAGGTGTTTTAGTGGGTTTCTGCTCACTTACCGCTTCTCTCTCTCCCTCTCTGCCTCTCCCTCTCTCCACACCGCCTCCCGGACTGGACACACAAACAGACGCACACCTAAAGCCCGACAGCCGCCTGACTCTGGGATTTTTCTGGACGCTCAAATGAATCTCTTATCTCTGCTGTCCATCCAGTAATGCCTCTACCGACACCTTTTTTTTTTCCTCCTTCTTTCCTTCGTCCACCGTCTTTTGTCGCGTTTCAGCGCTCCTGGCCACCTTGCGCCAGCCATTGGTTCTTATTAGCGTCCGGACAAGATTGCCCTCCCTTCCTCTGCGCGCTCCCACCGCGACAGCACACGCCTCCATCCATTCATCCATATAAAGAACACATCATTTGGCCACTTATGTTAACACCATGAACCCCACCCCCTTATCAAAAAACTGAAAGTTTAGGCATAAAAAAAACTGAAAAGTTGCAACAAAGATAATACACAAATCTATTACATGTTTTTGTTTGGTTGTTTTGGTTGAGACAAATTGTTCATTATAAATACCCTTTAAAAACACTAAATTTTAGGATTCATATGGAGCTTTTATAGTAGCTTAAATTCCCAAAGTTTCTTGTCAGTTGAATTGCTTTGAGCCAACATGTCCTTGCCTCTGTTTGCGCATCCCTCCCATAGCACACTCATGCTCCTGTTATAAATAGTCAAGAGTTGAAGGTGAGGACCTAAAGATGGAGCACGAGTGTCCAGCCTTGACACCCCCAGACTATGACTTACAGTGGTGCCTTCCTGTGTTTGGGGAACTAGCCTGACCCTCTTGAACCAAGCGCACCCAAGACCTCTTTGGTGGAAACACCCGCTGGCCCTATCATCAATTTATTATTTTTATCCACCCTAGAACAATAGCGGCGAGAATTATAAAAATGTGTCTGATAATGCACAAAGTGGGAGCAGAAAAGAAAGTAATCACCGTGTCTCAAGGGTGGGACATTTGTAATCGCAGAGGGAAGCTTAAATTAATGGCAGATTAAAGGTCAAAGTGCATGTCACTGTCCTATCTCTGGCTTCCTGGACCTAATACACCAGGCCTGTTTCTACATTGTGGCTGTTTCAGGGAAACAGCGCAGCAGTGGCCTGTCCTTACCGAGTATTTCAAGTAATTGTCTCGATGGTTTGTTGTGACTGAAGATAAAGAACAAACAAATGTGCCCAGCATGCAAAGAAATAAAATATTTATAAAGTGACTTATTGTGCCTTAAACATTTCATTTTGCACAGTGAAGGAGCTCAGGTCACTGAGCTCCACACTGACCATGGAAATGCACTCTCGATGGGGGAAGTTTCTAGATGATCCCAGGATGTTGTAGGGAGGGGTGGTAAGGCGAAGCTGCATGTTCCTGTCCTTATGATAAACATGGAGAAAGGTTCAAGTCTGGCTTAGGCAACACAGATGAGAGATATCAGCCTTTGTAACAAATACAGGGAATAACAATCAAAAAAAGTAACAAACACTTTCATATCTACAATTACTCACATCAGTGTTTCTCTTCAAAGCTATACAAGAAAAAAAGATTTCCATTTGACATGAAAGGGAAAGGAAGGAAGCAAACATCTGTGGGCTGGAGATGGAAGGGGAAAAAAAGTCATTATTATTAGTTTTTATTTTGGTGCCCCCATCCTCCAGCCTCCCCCTGCCTCCTTCTGGCTCTTAGAATTTTACTCCCCCATTTCAGGATGGGAGTACATGACTGGGTGAATGGTTTAGTTTCCTGCAAAGCCACAGCACAGAAAACGAGATCTTTCCTGCTTGGGTTAGTCTACCCTGCTTTGTTTCTTTCAAACAGACGGCTGTGTTTGCACCTGAGCTGGTGGTCACACTCAGTGCCTTTGCACTTACAGGTGCACTGTGAATTTGGGTCATACTCAACAAATAGCCGACGTCTCAGAGTGCAGCAAGGGTTTGAAATTAATGTTCAGTAAAACAGAAGCTGCATTTTTAAACAACGTCAGCTTTGACATTTCAAGTGTTAGTCTTGTCTCATACAGCTGATTAGACATTCTGCAGGATCCACTTCCTCAGCTCGAGGCCATTAGAGGGGTTTCCGAGGGGAAAGTTAAGGAACTGACACCTAACCAACTGCCCCCTCTCTCACACACTCGTTTTCTCTGCCCACCACTGTCTGTCACTGTGTTATCAGTGCAGGAAGCTTAGGGTGGTGCATTCTAGTGCGACTGCACACTGTATTGTAGTTCTGGTTTTGTATTTAATACATCAGTTCGTGTCATGTTTTAATGTTTAATTCAGTTGTGACACATATAGTGATGTGAGACTTATACATTGGCATGTTATGACTAAGATTAAGCATGCCTGATGTAGCTGGGATGCGGCTCATAAAAAATAAAAATAAATAAATAAAAAGAGTACCAGTGAAGTTGAGGCGATGCTGCGCTAAAGTAGACAATAGACTGAGAAGGGTGGAACTTCCTGGTTGCTGACAAGCAGGTCAAAGGTCAAACATGATGCTATACCTTCTGCTAATTCCATCCCCAAAATTCATTTACATTGTAGAGTGGTGTGCAGGAGACTTGAGTCACACCCCATTTCTCAATATTTTCCTTCCAAGGAACCAGACTTTTAAAAAATTTTTTTTAAAGTGGTCTTAAGTAGTAGTTCCCCAGGATTTCTGAAGGTCTTTCAGGGGTTTCTCACGATTTCAGTCCAGTCCTCGTACATAACCAGATGAATGTATCTGTTTCTGTTTGGTCTGTCTGTGTGTCTGTTTGTTTGTTAATTGACTTAACATTGGCTTATGAATTTTTCAAGCATACAAAAAACACTTAACACAAGGGATGAAACAGAATTGTGTTTATTCAGTTAACAACTTAGCACAGAACCATTAATCTTTTAGCGCATTGTTACTAGAAGCATGTCACAAAAACACGTAACCTGTTCCCATTTCTATATCTGAATTTACAAAAATGCCAAAGATAAGATAAGAGAGTTTCACAGACATAGAATAGTATTTTCACCAACAAGGTGACTCACAAAGAGCTATTAACCAAAAATTTGGCCTATCTCTGCATGGTGTGCAGTTTCCTCAAAACAATAAATGAAAAAATTAGAAAACTGGAAATAGTGGGAAGCCTAAAGTACGGTAGATGAAGGAGACGAACAGCATATGAAAGCCATGTCCAGAAAACAAACAAAAATAAATAAATAAATAAAACAGGAAAAAGAAAATGCAGCAAAGCCTGACACAGGACCTGAGAAATACATCCACTGTTCACTAAACTCTCATCAGAAGCCGTCTCAGTGAAAGGGTGGCTGTGAGGGTGTCATTCTTAAGGAAGGGAAATGGGGAGAAAAATCAGAGGTATGCCAAATTACACAAGAAGGAAAAACCTGTTTCTGAAGACTACTTCACAAAATAATAAAAACAAAACTTGACTTTGGATTGTGTCAAAGAATAAAAGTAGTTGTCGCATCATAGACCATTGGATTTGTAAAAATCTACGTCTTTGCCTTAAACACCACTTTTTAGTTTATTGCACATCTTAAATAAATCCCTGCATATATCTTCCCATTTTCCCCAGCAAAATATAAAGAAGTGAGGGGTGTCTCGAGACTTTTTCTACAGTAACATATGCATTACATACAGTTCACTTGGATTTCTCAGTGTAAATTGTGATGATAAGGTGTTTGAACCACAAACACAAAAACCCCTCCACGCATCCTTCACCCGATGAAACAAAAGGCCTGTGGCAGTCGACTGTGTGAAGCAAGTGTGCCGTGAGTGTGCACACAGGATGGCGGGCAGCTATAGCAAGCGGACAGTGTGGCCCATTATCAGTTGATTAGCGAGCAAGTCTCGCCTTTTCCGGAGCGATTCTGTATTTGCAAGTGTAGAAAAGAGGGAATAACAGCCCTTAATGCACTTTGGCACAAACTTCAAACGACCGACTGTCAGGAAAGCTACTCTGTGTCTTTCCCCCCCTACTTCATTCTTATGTTTTGACAATAAAGATAGCCTATCTCATCCCATAACAAGCTGGCTGTTTCCCGCCTTTTCCCTGATAGGCCTGGCATCTATTACTATAGTGTGTTACCGAAAGGGACCGCTGAGACACTTTGATTGCATCGCTATCAAGCTTTACTTTCTGCTACAGGGGACTAGTGCTATCTTAGTGTTACACCAACCATTTTCAAGACTAAAAGTGGTAGTTAGGGTTGTTCTACGATGCAAATGTGTGCACACAGTGCCCCAGTAAGACAAATCATTCAATCCGGTTGGGCTGTAGCTGTTAAGCTCTTAAGGCTAAAAAACAAAAACAACAAACAAAAAAAGGTTAAAGCACAAACTGCACCATTTCTCCAAGGTGCAAAACAGTTTATTGTCAAGGAGGACTTTCAATGACACAGAGAGAGCAATAACACTCACAAATAATAAAAATGTTTAGCATTAATCAGCAGATGTCCTAAATGGCCTTTTCTAGTTATATCCAAAGAGAATAGAGAATAATGGGTGTAAATTCATATCCTTTGATTGCTTTTCATTTTTTTAAATCACCAACTTTTAGCCTCATGATTGACTGCATCAGACTGGGTTTGTTCAAATAGAAAATCACATTTAACAATTCTCATTTTTCACTCTGCTTCTTAAATCACACCAACAGTTTTCTTTAGCATACACCTTTTAGCTGCCTATAGTGTCACTTGCCTCAGAGAGTAACCGGCCTGCAGATGTCCGAGTAATGTTACGGCGACATCTGAGTTCATTTCCTGTTAGCAAAGGAAATGAAGTTCAAAAACAAAACCTAAACAAAATAATCTTAATTAAAACATCCAAAGAAACAAAACATGCAAGAAGAAAGAAAAAAAAAGAAAAAGAGGAAATGAACAATAGGCAAGGAAAAAGGAATAAAACAAAGGAGCTGGGTGGTGGGGATGTGAAGGACTGATCGTAAGTGAACGCTGCTTCTCCTGATTTGGAAGGTTATCTGGCATTTGCATCGAAGTGGGGAAAGCGTGGGCAACGGTTGCAGTGGCGTCGCGGGTGGACACCGCTGACAGACAGGACCAAATACAGCTTTCTTCTGCTGTTGATTAAAGAAGTGCAACTAAAGGGTGGAGGGGACCCAGAGGACAGATGTCTCTTACCAGTAACACACCCACTACAGACCACATGTTAGGAAATGTAACTGCATCAAAGAAATGAAAAAAAAAATAAAAAACAAACACACACAAAGAGGTTAAAAACACATTTTTATTGATTATTGTTTAAAAACATTCGCACGATAGTTAAAAAAAGGTAGTAGTATGTAGAAAAATCTGAAACAACAGCATTTCATGAGTAAACAAAGTTTTCTTTTTGAAATCTTTAAAAACAACTCTAAACATTTTCTTTAACTGTTTGAAAAGAGAGTAGCAATGAATCAAAACTTAAAGTATGGATTCCCAAACGCCCATAAATAATAGAAACAACACATAATGCCATTTCCAGAAAAAGACATTAAAACAATGCATAAGAATTTTTCAGAACAAGTGAAATAAGTAAACCCCAGAGTGGTCCACATATAATGCATACAATAACTAACCAGACAGAGTTAGGGTTATATTGCCATTGGACTTAAGAGATAGTGTCCCCTGCTGGTCAAACCAACAGCAAATAACCTGCTGATACAGCAGCAAATGTAACCTGTGACACAGGATCACCAACACATACTGGATAATGAGATGATGTTGATGAAGATAGAGGATCTAAGCTCTCAAAAGTCTGACAGCCACATCAGCTGTTCCAAAACATTCTGTAATTATCTGATGCATTCACTTCAGTTTCCAACACAGAGGAACGAGATGAGAGCAAAATAACCATCACAGAAACTTAACTGAAAAGACTACTTTTGGTAAAGTTAAAAATTGTGCTTTTATATATACACTATTGCACGTTCCCCATACAAATGCTCAATGATTCACAGTTTGATTGTTTTTTTAAGGCAGCGAGTTCCCACTAGTGAGTGTCAAATGGCATTCAAATACATTTCATAAGACAAAGTGTAAAGCTTTCTGTTTTTTTTTTTTTGTTGCTTTTTTTGTAAAGCCAAGCCTTCACACAAATGCTTTTAATTCTACTGGTAAACTGAATGTGTAAAAGAAAAAGAAAAAAGGGCTCCAAAACTGAGACTATCACGTCAACCTCACATTCCCTGTGTGTAACCCGCAGATCCACAGACAACCAGGGTGCTCTGTGTCCCATTAGCTCCCCACTAATAACTTCCCTTTATTAACCATCATAACACTGGTGCAGACTGGAACATCCAAACATGTGGAAGTAAAAGATCTTCCAATCTTAAAATAGTGGTGGTACATAAAGAGGAAGGCTTGGGGAAGCCACAAAGAAAGAGAGAGCACTCAGTCGACCTGAAGAAGGAAGAGGAAATTATGTCACAGTTACAGTGTAATATTTCAAAATAACTCTGCTGACTTTCACATATGTCAGACAAACGACTGCTAAAGGATCCTCTTTTTACAAGGCATGACTTTGCAAGGGGTATTGCTCTGTTATCATTGCTAATATGGCTTAAATCCCTTTTCCCCTTGCTCCAGTCACACCTGTGACTCAGTAGCCACTTTTACCAGTAAAAGCAGCGTAAAATTAGACCCTGATATATTGGTCACTAAACAGAGCATCAAGCGGTGCTCGCACTGGACACAGTGCAAACAGACTCACATTCTTCAGTCTCTTCACATGTGGTGACCTGATCCACGTACCAGCTGGCAAAGAGACTGAACTGTGAATGCCTTTAATCCACCGGGTACACCTCTGAAATGGCTCGGTTTCTGAAGGTTAGGAAAGGCAGTTGTGAGAAGGAACCCCCCCCCCAAAAAAAAGGTCACTGGATTTTAGACAATCCACTGGCCAGGAGGAGCCTGAAGGGGACGGTGGAGCGTGACACAGTTAAAGGTAGTCTGTGGAGACCTGTAAAGACAGAGAAAAAAAGGACTATAATACCATACAATCACAAGGTGGAGCATTACATTTGCAAAGCTAGGAAAAGTAGTGATTTAGGTGAATTGAAAGTCTATTAATCACAGAACAAAAGTATGCTGGGAGGCAATGGGAAAGTGTAGCAGAGCTACCACAGCGCAGAGATGCTATCTGGACTGTGAGGAAGGGGATTGCGTGTATGCATGTGTGAGTTTGGCGTGCCCATGCTCCGAGTGGTTGTTTGTGTTGGGTGGAGGTTTGGAGGGTGTGTGTGTGCTGTGAGGGGTCTAGGGCGGTGTGCCTGAAGGTCCCCAAGGAGACCTGACTCTCCTCCTGTCCCTCTACAATTTCCTGAAAGAATTGTATTCTTTCTATCTGAGGAAAAGAGACCAGCCCATAGGGAAATGGGGCCAAAGGTGGGGAAAGTTATGAAAGAGATATCCAAGTGCAATGAATTTAAGCACAGCTCAGTCTCACTGACAGAAAAAAAAAAAATATACGCTTACAAACTTTTTTCAGCTTGCTTCATAAATTCTAGATGAAAGTAGACTGACCAAAGGCACGGATGAGCTCTCTTTGTACTGCCCAGGTGACCGTCTTTATCAGGGAGGCAGAGGTGAGGCCAGCAAACAGCATGTTGTACAGAAAGACAATGTAGAAGTTGCCGAGCCAGTTATATCGACCAAAGTCTCCCAGTAAGTCGAAACGGGTGATCCCTAACAGAAAATAACAGAAGAAAAACAAAGAAAGAAGTTCCACTTGTGAAAAATGCGCTAAAGCACTGACTCACCTGCGGGCACAATATTCATGGCATACAAACGCCCTCCTGTGGACATCATTGAAACTACATGTAAACTCTTTCCATTTTATAGATACCCTGTCAAAGCAGAGTCAGAGTAAACTGTTTATTTTATGTAACGTGAAAAACAATTTTTAAAAAAGACAATGTTGTTGCTTTCCATTACATTTGAACTAACTTATCATTGCCCACATTTCCTTCAATATACCATCAGCTGTATGTGACCAATTTCATGTCCACAGTGAATTGTTAAGACTATAGTGTACATAAACAAGAAATGTAAATATTGACCAAGGTTTGGTATGCATCAACTATATGATCAGTCACACATTACACACTCACAGAATTACAGTGGAGCAAAACTCTGGACAAGTCTATAAACTTTGAAATATTAATGCTCCACCTCTCATTTATGCTTCATGCTTACCAAGAGTGCGTGAAAACACAGGCAGTGCCGAGCTCAGGATAAGCAGTGAAACACAGTTGGCGATTATCTGAAAGAAATTTAGAGGTTACCATTCTCAGTGAAAACACCAGTTTCTGGATGAAATAGATGCACCTGCTGACCACTGGGTACCTGTGTAAGGTTGGTGTCTTGTGCACGAGGCAGGAGGCCAGTGAATAGTGGGGAACTATAGAAACCCACCACTGAGGACACCATCAGGTAACTGAAAATCATTTTAAGGACAACAGTGGAAGGCAGAGGGGTAAAGAGCACCCAAGAAGTAGGCTACATTTAAAAAAAAAAAAAAAAAGGTGCTTCCAATGTGTGAATGTGACAGAATGAGTCAACATCACCCACGCCCTGGTGAAATATCAAGGGCATCCTGGTGAGCGGCTGAGCCAAATGTAGACAACTAATTTAATTAACTCTATGTGCACCCAATTGTAAGATAGGAGAATAAAAGGATACAGAATGAGAACTACTTGAACTGCAGCACCCAGTGAGCCAAACATTGAAAAGGAGGCCATCCCAAGGTGAGGGTCCTACAACACACAAAAATAACAATTCTCAATATGTAATTATGACTAGATTTAGCACATAAACTTTTAAAAGGGGCACATTTATTATTTTTTTTAGCAGAAACCTCACCTCCATTCCTCTGGGCATGGCTGTTTCATCCAGTAGCAACTCCAAGACGTTGAAACAGACCATCAGTACACACATCACCTACAGACACGAGATGCAATCACAAAATAATAATTTCAAAAACAAAAAACAATTGTGGTCTTAATAATTTAAACTTAAAGCAGAATTGATGCTTATATTGATAGCCATGCAAGTACCGTCAGTGCAAGAAGCACAAGCATTGCAAGCGGGTAGCCCAGGTTTCGCTGCCATGGGGACGCTTTCCTACGCATCTCTGTGGGGAAAATAAGAAAGACAGAAAAGCGACAACAACAAATGACTACACTCTGTAATCACTGTGCAAGAACTCCAGCAGAGAGACGGCCTGTTCGGTTAGTCTTACCCAGGGCGACACGCTTACTCTGGACGGCTTGGTACTCTTTTTTCAGAGCCTCCATGTTCAGTTTGACCCAGCAGGATGTACTGCCACCTACAATCAGACGCATGATGGTGGGAAGAAAAAAAAAAAAAAAAGTCAACCTGTTAATTTAAGGTTGAATATAAAAAATAAATAAATGTATTTATTTAGCATTTTTCTACACTTAATGACCAGTCAGGCTACACATTTTAACCATACATTGAACAATATAGAATAAAGTACTTTATTCTATATTCTTCAAACACCTCAAATGGCCAATTTTGAATAACCAATTAACCTAACATGCATGTCTTTGGCTTGTGAGAGAAGTAACCAAAGGAAACCTTGTGAACACAGTCACCTACTTACAGTTGATTTTCCTGGAGAGAGAGTCTTCCTCAAATGTGGTGCAGCTCAGCGTATCTTCAACATCTTCCAGCAGCTAGAGGACAGGACCGGTCAGTCAATTCAATTTTTAATGAGTTCACAGGCACATGTTGAAATGGTCATTTTTAGGTGTGCTAGCAGCTCGAGTTCTGACACCACTGCACAGACATTTAGGCCATTCATAACAGTTTTTTACTGCTAGTTGGGAGAGTTTAGCATGTTAAAGTAAAGCCATGACCAAACAATAGTACATACTGTTATTTAAAGAGAGTAATACATAGAAATGATGTACATTTATTCTAAGTTATGGTGCTCTGCATTTTAATAGACTTTGAAAAACTATTAATTAAACCTCAGATGCATTAAAAAGGTTTGAGGTTTCAGAAGCTTTCTGTTTTTAACGACCAACCAACTCATTTTAATTGTTTACCAGCTGTATGTAGCTTGCTCATTTACTTTGTGTATTCCACTGACTAGTGTGCATCAAAAACACACTCAAAATTGATCATTCAGTATGCTTTATGAGTTGCATCTTATTTAATAAACACTACATATTAACAACATGACTGGAGCCAACAGGAAGTGTGGATTCTGAAGATGGAATAAGTTGTGTTAGAAGAAAACTTGTACTGACTCAGTGGGTTGCTAGCATAGCTTTAGACATCTAGACTTGTTTAAATTCAAGACACTGAGCCTGTGACTCACCCGTGGTTTGACTAGCAGGCTGCCCGTTACACTGAACATTCGTGACAACCCTAAGGGAGTGCACACTGAGGAGAGAAGCACAGAGATAATGATATGCAAAAGCCCTAGAACCAGGTTTATAGCAACTCCACCAACTGTGAATGAGATATACTAACATAAAAGCAGCAGCACTCCAAAGAGAGAGATCCCCGAGTACAGGTAGGGAAGGTAATACTCCCACAGGTCTAAAAATCCAGAGAGAGAGAGCGCATCATAAGTGGCTATATGAAACATATAAAACACTTGTCATTGAGGAATCTGTGGTTAAAATGCAAGTGACTCACCGTAGAGGCTCTTCCGGGCTATGTTGTCATGTAGGAGGGCCGATGCCACCCACACAATGCCCAGCACAAGCAGGGCCAGCAGCAACAGCAGCACAACAGCTTCATAAACTCG
This sequence comes from Hemichromis elongatus, assembly GCA_015108515.1. Lineage (NCBI taxonomy): Eukaryota > Metazoa > Chordata > Actinopteri > Cichliformes > Cichlidae > Hemichromis > Hemichromis elongatus. The sequence continues at coordinate 23,283 of VUQR01002626.1, forward strand.
TGCCATTACACCCTACACAATCAAAGCAGATGATGTGTGAGCAGATGGGTGCGAAAACAGGCACTGTCGACTTGCAGCTCTAAATCATTTCGAGTCTCCAATGTGAGCTTATTCTAAAACTGCTACCTTTCTGGAACCTGCAAATCCCTCGGACTCAGTGAAGAAATATGCAAAAGGCATGAGGAAGACCAGGGACAAGTTGGAGAAAAGGAAAACTAGGTTCCACAAACCTGTCAAGACACATTTTTAATTTGTTAGTTTTAGGGCAAACGCTCATAAGCATTAGTTTTAGCAGTACCCAGATCGGCCACAATGAGGCTGACAACTCTATACCTACATTGCAATGAGCAATAATTAAAGAACAAACTCAGCTAAAAAGAATAAAGCCAAGATTACAGCATGACAAATCATTTACATTGAGATATTGGCATTCCACTGACACTGGAAAACTTGACTGATTGAACAGTGAGGTCACAGCTTCTCTGTCCATAATAATTATCAGTTTGGACACAGGCCTGTCTAGTATTGATCTAGAGGGCGTCACTACTGATCCTCATTTTGTTCCAACAGATATGCCCTCTGTGGTTTAACATTTCTCTATTTGATGTTTGGTTTGGAGTCATCTCTGGTTTAAAAAACAGATAGATGTACCATGAATAAGAGATCCATTGAGCCACTGCATGTAGTAGCTCTGTGGGAAGGTGAGCAGCACCTCATTGGACAGAATGGAGATGGGGAGAAGGAGCACAGCACACACTGCAACAGACAGTGTGAATGTGCACATCCACAGCCTGCAAAAGAAAGAAGAAAGACCATTTCATTTGTGAGTGTTGTGCATTTATTTATGTTTAGCCTCAAACACCACAGTGTAGATGGAAGGCTACGGTGGTCATGAATAAGGTAATACAGTGCCAACGTGTAAGGACAAAGGGCAGAGTGACATGGAAGTCACACCATTACACACACACGCACTCACACACGCGCGCGCGCGCGCGCACACACACACATGCACACACAAGACAGGGCAATAAATCCAAAGCCAAATGGTGTTGGGTAATTGCACATGTCACACTGACTTCATGTGCATATGCACTACAAGAAAGTGGGAAATGATTGATACCAGTCAGTTAATCAGTTGTGTTTTTCACTTACGCAATTTTGTTGACAGTGGCATCTTCGACATCATCTAGAAGAAAACAGAGCAACAAGTAGGAATAAACTCATTACACAACTGACATACCTCCATTTGTTTTCACATGCAACTACGTGACTTTTATATTGCAGGAAAGCTTAAGCACAGATCATATTTTCGAGTTATCAGCAGTACGTGTGTGTGTGCGTGTTTGTCTTTGGGTGTGTAGAAGTGCAGTAAAAGCAGACCATATGAAAATGAAGGGGGAAAAAAGCACTGGCTTCAGAAAGGGGAGTGAGCGGGGGACGAGCATGTTTAGAACATTCTGTTCAAGCAAAAACAAGACTAATAAAACTGAAGCACCTATGGGCAGGATACAGAAAGAGTGGGGCATTAAGAATACCAAACAAACACTTGTACAAATGTCTCCATTTCCTCTTTAAGCCATGAAAAATAAAAAAAATGTTTAAGATCTTGCAACAACAACAACAAGTCCAAATTCACTGAATTTCTGTAGCTCAGCACATTATACTACAGTATTTTCCTTACTGTGTCAATATTGGCACAGAGGAGAAATATTTAAATAAGCCTAAGGAGCAAAAACCAGTTCTTGACTCTTTAAAGTCAAAAACAACTTTGCGCAGTGCTGTTGCACAATTGTCATTTAGCTGCAGGGCACAACTGTTCCATTGTTGTTGATGCACAGACTTTTTCAGCAGTAAGCTAATATATAGCAGCTTTTCCTCTCTCCATTTTTTTAGGAAAAAAAACAAAACATCTGGCCATCACCCAGACTCCCACCCAACCATAGTGAAGCAGAGAGACCCGACTAGTTAGACATCCTACATCTGCTTCCAATTGTGAGAAGTTATTGGATTCATTGCGTAACTGTTTAAAGTTCTCCAGTCACACTGCAGAACTTTTCGTGTTAAACATTAAGAAAATATTTCTGACAATAACATCATTTATAATGTTTCTTATGTACATCAATACAATGGATTTTAAATCAAACAATCCAGTTTTGAATTAAGTGCAGACTTTCAGCTATTTAGCTATTGTAAAAGAATAAATTTACTGCCCAGCTCAGCACCAACAAAACGCCTGAAACACCACGGAAGAAAAATAAAGTCCACAAATACAGAGTTACTTTGATGGTTAACAAAAAAACAAAACAAAACAAAATCTTGATAACATTTAAATAATTCATGAGCACTCTCAAAGAGGGAAATGCTCTAAAAGTGATTGGACAGCACTTCACATTGCAAATGAATAATAAGCCAAGGCATACTGCAAAAGCAAACCAAGTGTTTCTCAAGTTAAAAAAAAATTAATTAATTAATAAAAAAAAAGTGATATTCCTTATTGTCCAATTGGCTTAATCCAAAACTGAATGCAGAGCAACCCACGAACAAGCAGAAAATGAAGGTGGCTGCTGTAAAGCCCTGACAGAGCATCTCAGAGCAGAAAGAACATTTGGTAATGACCATGGATCTAGACTTCAAGCAGAGCAAAATATTTTAAGTATTTTAAGTATTATATACAGTTCTTACATTTAAATTCATCCTAGTTGGTCCAATCACGTGTGAGCCTCTGATAATAAGAAACTGTGAATAAAAATGTCTGTATGTCTGCGCAGTTAATACAATGCTTAAATGAAACCCCTTCCCTTAACGCTGGCAGTTTGCACTTTAATCACACGTTGGTTGCTTGACTAAGAATTCACTGTAGTGGTGTACAGAGGGAAAAACTAAGTGAAAAAGAGGTACTGTTAAAAAAAAAAAAACCTTCAGTAGTAACATGTAGTTACAGTTATTACTTAACTCTAACTACATGAAGTATGGTTGCTTATCGCTTATAGTGCTATTTTTATACTACTGTTTACCAAAACATATCTTACCACACTTTTTCCAGACAGCAAAAAGTCAGAAAACAAAAAGCTAAAAGTTTTTGTCGTGTGTATTGTTCACATGCATTCTGCTCAACAGGGTGAATCCAGTTTTTGTCACATCTAAGTTACTCTAGCCCTAAGCTCACAGCTGCCGTCCTGCTAGGGTGCATATGCGGTACATTATGTATGCAAACAATATTGATTTTACTGCTTGCCTAAGCATTATTCAGGTTTTTGAAGAATCTTCAAAAAAAGGTCAAAAGAAAAATCGTGCTGCAGCCTGCACATAAACTAGAAAACAAAGACTGCTGAAAATAGAAAGGGTAATTTCTGAACAACACCTGTGCTGGGTTGAAAAGTATTGCCTACTTCCAGCCACTCACTAATGTAGACAGTGTGCTTGTCAACATCATCACTGATTCTGCTGCAGGCAATTCTTTAGAAGCTTTCGATAAAAAACAAACAAACAAACAAACAAAAAACCACGTTCTCACAGAGCAGTATTCATGTGTTGCATAAAACTCACCGGTGACAAACTCTGCAGTCTTCCTGAATTGGTTAAGGATGAGGTAGGACAGCATGTAAAGGCAAGTAAACAGGAGAACACAGATCTGCAGAAGAAACAAAAATATTCTAGTATTACTCTTGCATTTAAAGGTCTGAGGACAGGCCTTAAAATGGACTGGTGTTTTACATAAATAGGATTAGCTATGTAAACAACCTGTCATGATATGTTCAGTGCAGTCAATGAGCAATAGATTTATTTTGAACTGCTGACACGTCTGGTTTAGTGTAAGTTGGGAGAAAGCAGAGAAAAAAAAAATCTGGGGATTACAGAATGTGTTCCTCACATAGCCAAATGCATTCTGTTTTGGTTATGTGAGTTTGCCTATGCCAAGTTAGACACAGATTAAGTCTGAAGATTACCCTTTTATTCCAAAAAAAAAAAAAAAAAAAAAGGTCACTGTGATAAACTTAGAAGGATTATGAGGGAGTAACAGAGAAAAGGGTTCATGCAGTGAGTGAGTGATCCCTCCCCCACCCAGTGCTTATACATGTCACTGGCTACCATTACATTAAAGCAACAAATTTAGGTTAAACCAGTCTTCCCCCAGCAATCTGTTGTCTAGCAAAGCCTCAACATGCCAACTCTAATTAAATCTCTTCACAATAAAACAACAATGGATCATTTCAATAAAAGCAACGATATTTTTTGCATCAATGTATACGTCACAGAAAGAAAAAAAAAATAGTAGCTGCTGCTCAGAAAATATACCTGAGCAACTTGGACAAGCTCAGCAATGTAAGCTAGCTGTTGAACGAGTGGAAAATGTGAACGATTAATGTGGAATCCTGATTTATCCGTAAGCTAAACCGTGTGGCATTAATTTCATGTCAATACATTTTTATCAGTGCAACAAAATGTTGCTGTGACTCATGAACGAACTGATGTTGCCAAACCACAAGTATCAATGAAAACATTCCTGTTCCAGAGCCTCTGGGGAGCCCTGTATGCATGGCACAATGCAGACATTTGTCCCTAAGGTAACAACAGCAACAAACACAGAGGGAGAGGCTTTTTGCAGAAATGCAATGTCGTATAAAACCTGTTGCAAAATCAAGTTTATACAAAAGTTTGTTACTGTTTAATCTTGCACTTGCTGTGTAAGATAAAAAACCGGTTGAGAGTCTGTGCGAGAGGAAATGATCAGTGGAAGTACAAAAGCTGCACCACGGAAACAACAAACGACTGTGCGCAACAACTAATCAGCTCAGTCTGCGTAAATTGTTGAATACTGCAGTCTGATTTGGAAAGGAGCTTGTTATGGTTAATCCAACAATAAGAAAAGCAGAAAACAAAGGTTGGGTGAGAAACAGGTGGAGTAGGGAGGCAGGGGGACACGTGCTAAATTGGCCATATTGAGAGCTGGCAGGCCACAGAGGGCTGCTGAGGGGAGAGTTTAGAGAATTTCAGGCTTTTTCAGGCACACAAAGTCTCAATGCAGACCATTTCACAATCCCCAGAGTAATTCAAAGATTGTTCGGCAGAAAATAAACACAAAAAACAGCTGAAGTGCAAATGTTCTCATCTTACCCAGTCATGTAAGTTGTGTAAAATTTCACAAAGGAGCATAAGAACGGGGGCAAAGCATCTCTTCCAAAACTCTTAAAGTAGACACCTTAAGCAGAACCTACTTATCTATTCAGATACGATCCATCAGGAAATAAACACACTGCCCACTGTTTTCCCTTCCCTCAAAAAGTACTGCAGAAAGTCACTCCTATGACTCGAACCCATCATTGCTGAGCTATTATAGTTTTCAGTCAGACAGCCTCAGACTCAGGTATTATACAAATAATACAGTGCTCTTTTCTTTTCTAAGGAGGGAATATATATCAATGTGTGCTGATGCTGACTGTTGCAGTTCTCTACTGCAAGATTTTATCATCATGACCTTTTAGCGTGCTAGACACTGATCCTTCTTGATCCGTCTAGGCTCAGGCTGTGGACGAGTACTCCTAGCTCGGCTGTTTAGCCTATCTCCCACAGACAAACTCTCTACGCTTCAGTTTTCTAGTATCTGCTGATACCTAAGATGATTTACAAGAACACAATCAGCTCTAGTGAAGACATGCACTTGGCTGTAATCGCACTTTCCCACCGATTATTAACTGTTTATTATGCCTTTGGCCAAACAGGTATAGTACATTTCATCCGATTCGAATTTGTTTGGAATAACTGTCAACTTTTATGAACCTGGTACCAACTGGTGCGACTGGAAGGCTTCTGACTAGAAGCCAGAAAGTGTCATACTTCACATAAATACAGCCTTTCCTCCCCCCCTTTTAGTCAAGCACAGAATTTTACCACGTGTCTTTCCTCCAACAAGATATTTCACTGATTTTTATTATTATTAATAATAAACTAATTATATTTATTCTATGACAGGCACATAGCCGCAAGCATGTTTGTTGCCTACAGAAAGAGCCTTTGTAGTATATCTTTGTTATGCACCTCTGGAAAAATGTATCTACGCTGTGCATTAAATAAGTGCATTATTTTTCCATTACATTTCCCCAAACCTAAAAAAAAGAATCACTAATGGTACAAGTCCTTGCAAGTTTTGGATATCTAAGAATACAAGAGCATTTAATTAGTTTAAGCATTTCAATGCATCTGCTAAAGACATGTTGGTATAAAAACATCTCTATTGGATGATACTGGCCTCGTTGACTGCCACAGGCCTATTGACAAATAAACAGACATTTAGAAATGTCAGTGGTTGATGTTTATCTGTAGTCTAACATCAGTTTTACACTAGCTTCAAATACAGAACTGTAAAAGACTGAAAGAATTTAAAATACAGTTTTCTTTTGTTAAGTTTTTTTTTAAAAAAAAGATTACTTTACACCTTCAACGGTCTTGATATTTCACAATTGACGCATACCTATTATTTCCTATTTATGAATAAGAGGTGCAATAATTAGCCAAGTAAACCATTAGTTTATCCACAGAAACTCAGTCAGCAGCTATTCTGATAGTCATTTCAGTTATTTTAAAGAAAAAGTCAGTTTAAATTCTCAAAGACATTTTGGAATATTTGATTATAGACTAAACAAGTGTAAAAAATGGTGGAGCGATGGTTAGCATCATCACCTCAAAGTAAGACAGCGCTCTACTTTTAAAAATGTCTCATACAGCTTTTTTTTTTTTTGTTAGGGCAAAAATTATTCTCGGTCTAGTACATATGCACTTCTGCCACAGGTTTATGACTTTAAAATAAGCTGATCAAAGATAGGCTTGGCCTAAAGCCATTAATAACCAGAGGTGCTTGGGCAGATGACCAGCCTGAGAGGGAGCACTGTGAGGAGGAGGTAAGCTGGAGACTTGACACTTGCTAATAGCATTAGGTATTTGAAAGGGACAATGACAAAACAAGGGCATTAGAAGAAATGCAAGCACTTTATTGGCTGTTTATTTGGTTTTGGTTTATTAATAACTACATAACTGAAAATCTATACCGCCTACCAAATGTAGAATGCTATATTAAGTGATATTTTCCAGAGGATGTAATCTTGCTTGTGATACCTAAAGTGGGAAGACAAAAAAGCCACCAACAGCCCTAATGTGAAAATATGTTAGCTTACCACTTGAAAAAGAAAAAAAAGGGGGGGGAGGGGGGTTCCTAGTCCTCTGGAAAAAACAAAACAAAAACCCCATCAGAAATTGACTCATAAAAGCAGTCTAACTGATCACAATCTTAATGTATGCTCTTTTGGCTTCAGTAAGCCCTGTTCTGATTTCTTTGCTGCTGCAGTGCCTCAATCTCCCACAGGAATCACTATTTTTCATATTATACAACTCATCCATAAACACACACACAGACACACACAAACTTGCTGTCCCTTAAAACCTCACATTTTTTGCACCTCATGATCCTCTGCAAACCAGGATGAACTACTTGAAGTTGAGCAAAGCAAAGCAAGGTGATAAATCAACTCCTGATGCTAAGATAGGAAGGTGATAAAGTGTTGCCTGACGATGCTTTTATGATTGGCTGGTTCAGCAATCTCCAATCTCAGCAGTCGGGCCCCCGTCTAATGTGACGTGAGGGTTAAAGGTCAGAAGTCGTGTGCTTTGCTGTAACTAACCGAGTCTAAGGTTCAAATAGTTGCTGTTGCTTTTATCCAAAACTGCGATAAAACAGCAGAGGTAAAAAAAAAGAAAAAAAAAAGCATCAACAGTAACAAAATGCGGTGCCTCTCTGCTGCCTGCTTACTAGCTGTATCAGCTGTAACAGTTTGTTTGAACATTAAGCTAGCCCAGCGAACGAGCAAATGTCAATCGTTATCATAACTTTTAAAGTGATTTCAAACGTGTTATCGCTTGGTTTGAGAAACCAAGACGTGCTGTCTACAGCTGAGAAATAAAAGTCGTGCTACTGCTATGTAAAGTGAAATAAACAGCAACTTTCTTAAAGTGATGCGACTTGCATTGTCGCGCGTGGGGGGCTCAAAAGCGTAGTAACCAACGTTTGGGTTAGTTCGGCGTTACTTACTATAGTCTCCCGGACACGGTTGTGGAAAAGTTGCTCTCTAACCGACACGTCGTCCGTTTCCATTCTCCGAAACCATAACAGTGTCCTCAGGCTTAAAAGCGCTGGAGGCGAGTGGAACAATTACAAAGTTAAGCGACTTTGCATCTTCTCTGGATATGCTGTTGATGTGTAGCTAACAGAGCTCGCTCGCTTTTAAAGAGCTAACCTGCTGCTGCGAGGCTGCTGAGCTCTGGAGAAAGCCCAGCAAAGGAGGGGTCGAGGCGGGCGGGGCCACGGGAGCTTATTGTGTTGGCAGTCCAGCGATTTGAAATATTAATGTGGACCTAGCCTACTTTCCATGTATGTGTGTGGTCCACACCCACTGACTGATCAGGTAGCTACACCTGGCTAACACTAATTTAGAGAGATGCCGGTGTCGCATTAACTTACCCTCACTGATATAAATGGGGTCCACAGAACCGTACAGAAATTAAATTAAATGAGAATCAACTCTCCTAGACACATTTAAAGAAACTTAATATATAACTTTAAGTAAAACTAAGTTTACTTCAGGGTTGTTTCAGATTGGTGTACCTAATAAATTGTCAAACATTTTTTTCTGACTGTTGGGGTATCAATATCAGGGTCCATCTGGTTCTTGGCTCAAAAGTCTCTGTGGGCTGTGTTCTGCACACATAAATACCCCTGGTCAGTATATAGTTAAGGTAAGGAACCTTTGTTAGGTTACACCACTGAAGAATGTGTATTTTCCTGATATTTTTGGCCATTTTCCAAATCAAAAGGTTTTTGTATGCTTGAGGAAATTAAACATCAAGCAAGTTGTTTTTGTTTGTTTGTTTGTTTTTTCTCCCTAATTATAGTTTAGGTGACCTTCTTTTGATGGAAGGCAAGACAATACAATCAAAAAGTTTAATAAGTTTAAAACTTTTATTTCTGTCTGGACTAAATTATTATTATTAACAGATATATTCCAGCACACAATCATACTACTTATATCACATACAGTTAGCCTCATAATTCGGCATAATGCTAAATATTACTGATGTGTTAATAGTAATTATCTCATATTTTAGCTTATATGATAATCAATATCACTTTACAAAATAAAAGTGCTTTGCTTTGATTTCAAAAAATATGATATAACTTAAGTTTTATACTATAAGCTTATATTATACAGCTTTAAGTAAAATTGTACAGGAAAACTTGAAGTGAAATCGTTTTAGGCTTCACTGGGGAACAGGATTATACTCTTATCCCATGCTGAAGTTTAGTATACAGGCCTAAGGCTATGTCCTTATTTTCCTTACAAAATAAACTTAAGCTCTCTTTAAAGCATTGTCAACAGTGTCCTATTTTCTTCATAAATGTCTCTTTTAGCCTTTTTACTCGTCTTATCAGTTTTAATGATTACAGGCTCGGGTTGATGCGCCTCGCACACTGAGGCCGCTGCGCAATCCCATTGTCATAATCCAAAGTCCAACTATTGCAACAACATGCAGCAACTTCAACTAAGGAAAGGACTGGAAAAGGATTTCTCTGGATAAGGATTTAAAATTATGGGCTCAGTAAGTAACCTACTCTTTTTTAAAATACAATTTGGGTTTATAAAAACAGCAAATATCTTCAATCTATAAGAAAACATAGTTGCACTCGTTGTCAAAAATGCCATGTTTTTGATCACATAATGAGTCGAGTAAAACTAACAATACCCAGCATGAGCTAAGATAAATCCCATTTATGTAATATATTATTTAACCAGGGAAGTGGATAGCAGAGATTAAAAATCCGAATGTCCTGGCAAAGACCAACAGACAGATCACAGAGGGTGTAACACAGTCCAGTTATGAAACTAAATAAATAAATAAATTGTTAACGGGCAATGTAAGCACATAGGATTAAAGATTCAAAGCCAATAACATGTAAGATGTACATTTCCATTGTTATTATTTGATTTACCGTTATTATTGACCGAAATAAATTTCACAATCAATCAAAAAAATCAAAAATATAATACTTGATACACTGATGTGGAGGTAAAACTAACACTTTTTTTTTTATTATTCTATTGCAGGCATGTATCAAGGATGACTAATATTCACCTGTACAGGAGGTAATCTACTGAGGCCTCATGGTAAAAAGTATAATTGTTGCCTACACCCTGTGGGCAGTAGGTGGGCCTTTGGGCCTTCACCACTTGTACTTAGGGAGAGACACCCATGCTCTGTTATGGATGCTAACACTAGGAGGATTTGGGTTTGGGTGGGTCAGGGAATTTATACGCATCCCTGCTTATGTTAGTGAGGCCAACCAAGAAGGCAATAAAGAGAGAAAAAGGCCTCCCACCTCAGTCCTTCCACCTGTGAGTCCAGTCAGATTTGCAGGACAGGTGTGCGTTGGGATCTACTTTGGCACTGTGGCCATGATAGGACTGAACTCCCTCAGTTTCTTCTACTTGATTGTATTGCCTTTATGTGTGGGTGCAGGGGTGCATCTGGTGTCCAGTGTTGGCCAGCAGACCTCCGATCTCCAAAAGACTTTGACGTCTTGTCTCGCAACCTCGTTGCTATTCTATGGCAGCACATTATCTCCTCTTCCTATAAGCTTGGCTGCCAGTGTCACTGCTGCAAAGCACCGCACATTCAAACCTCCGCGGACACCTGGGAGTGAACAGAAATTAGGTGGGCTGGTTTCACCAATCTGAGATGACTGGATGATTTTACTATGCACTTTGATAATAATCATTCTGATTCATTTTTACGTGGCCTCCTGAAGTTACATTTTTTTTGTTCCTACCTCAGGTCCACGGCTTTATAGGATCGGTCTAGGTTGGCTGGCTTTCTCTGCCCCGCTGGCTTACTGTATTTTCCACAACACCACAGCCACCCTCTACTATCTGTCTGACTCTATAGCAGCGCTGCTGGATATTTTCTGGTTCCTGCCTTGGCTCAGAAGTGTGTTGGAGTACCTTCTTTTAATGCCATATCGGATATTGTGTGTGCTTACTGGAGGAGGGTACTATGAGGAGGCCTGGAGGAAGGTGCTAGAAATACTGCTCAAAGAATACACTGAGAGAGAAAAAGAGGCACTGAAGGTAGGAAATACAGGCTGTAAATAGGTTTACATTTTCTTCTTGCCGTTTAACCCTTTTCATCAGGATTTACTGTATTTATGTTGCAGATATTGTCTCTGGGAGCAGAGGCCTCTCTTGAGGAGATATCCCGAAGTTATAGGGAGCTGGCCAAGAAGTGGCATCCAGACCACAACCCCAGCAAGGATGCTGAGGAAATATTCGTGAAGCTTCAGCAGGCTTATGAGGTCCTTCTACAGTGGCACAGGCCCAGTCGATTCAAGTAGTTGCCTTTTATTCATTAAGGGCTGGCTTCCTTTGTCATTATTTCGTATTATTCATGAAAAAATAAATAAAAGGCACGCACAGACACTTGTACTTTGTAGTTTATAACACACATCCACTGTGTGTTTCACAGCTGTCATTATTTACAAGTCTGGACCAAGCAGCAGTTTGCTGCCATCTCCTGGGGCTACAGATGAAGTGTAATCGTATAAACCATCTTATGATAGCAATTTTCACCTGCTTTTGTTTTAATATCTGCTTGCTTTCTGTAAGACGCTTGTACATGTACTGTTTATACATGCGCACTGTATTTTTACATATGCATTTTTTTTTCTATTAAACGTTTCAGGGAGACTGACCGTATTGCAGGCAGTATTTCACAAAATATATTCAAGCGCAGCAGCAGTTTGCAGTGCAGAGTCCGACATGATCTAAAAGCACACATTTCATCCTCATTATGACCACCTGTCCGCAAAGAAGACACGCATCGATTCATTCGGCAATCACCGAATCAGGTGCTCTGTTGTACAATTATTTGGTCTGTATCCCAGCATGGGCCCGGAAGTT
>VUQR01002628.1:9891-39529 GCA_015108515.1 Hemichromis elongatus
ATTCCGTTTCCTTTTTTTTTTTTTTTTCTTTTTGGTTGTTTTTTTTTTTTTTTTTTTAAAGAGAACAGAGTAAAACAAGTCACTATCCAAACCCTCTGACAAATAACCTATGCCACAAAGAGCCTGTAACTCTGCCGCTCCGGCAAAAATGCTTTGAAGCTGCAGCAGAAAGGAGGGCTTCTTCACTTGCAGACAGCGGAGCACTGGATGCTTCAGCTGAACATAACGACAAAAGGAGGTAAGGGTGGTCTCCAGAACAATTGAAATCCTTGAATTATTTTTATCATACAAAGAAACATACTAAAAGAAGTAAAAAAAAAACAAAACAAAGCCACTGACCTGGAGGTTAGTGCAATGGATTCTTTCCCAACACCGGCTATTTTGTCACTGGTAGTATATAAAAAAGAGGCAAAGCAAGAGCACGATTGGAATGGCAATATGTCATGCTTCCGTTGTGCCAAATTGAGTTGAAAGTCAAGCTTAGCTTTAAAAACACATAGCAGATGGGAAGAAGAAATGAAAAGATAAGGAGGGATGAGGACTTTTTCATTCTGTGTCGGCTAAAACACCTACAGTGTGCGCTTTCCTCGAGGCTCTAATCGGAGCACACCATCTCCCTTCAACTTCAAACACCCCTGTAAACACCTGTTGTATCTCACTTCTGCATCTGTGTGGGTAAATACCACCCATTCTTCTTCACTTATACACAGACAAGACCTCCGCTAGCTGCCTCTGGACAGTTATTCCTTCTGTGGCCATGCATCACATCTCCTCTCAAGATGAAGAGCTTGGGGAGATGAAAAGCAGACTCTCTGACTCTCTGGGGGGGAAACCCATTGTAAAAAAGAGAGAGAGAGAGAGAGAGAGAGACAGAGACAGACCTTCAGGTGAGAAATGTGCGGTTTTGGCAAACAAAAGTTACATTCATCCAGGTGGTCCCAGACGCCCTATCCAAACAGAGGTCTCAGATTGAGCGGCATCAAGATTGTGTTAAAAACAATGCCGCAGTGTGCTCATATCTCTCGCTTTAATGATTAATCTGATCGAGCCAACTTTTCATCCACTGTTCTAGGAGCTCTTTTGACTTGTCATCTCGACATGTAAAAACAAGAAGTGTTGTGTCTCACAGCTGCCTCACACTCACCTCCACGAGCTGAGGCGCCGGGCCCTCAGACAGCTGTGATATACGGTCGGTCTGCTGCGTGACACTAATGGTTTATCTGTGAGATCGTCAGGAGAAGATGTGTGGACGTAAAGACAGGATTGATAAATGTACATTTCCGTATTTCGGATTTGTTTCACATTACTGCTGCTTTAAGGTGCTGTGGGTCACAGTTTCAAGCATTTGGTGGAGAATGCAAACAGCTCCTCTAATAGTCTGCATTTTTAACTCACACTCCTTCATTATGGCTCGGATTGGCAGCTTAACACTCACCCTTTTTCTCCTCCCGTGCCTGCTCTCTTTCACCTTCGGCTTTTTCTGTCCAACGTGCCCCGCTTGCTCCGCGAGTCACCACTTGACTGAATGTAAATGTAAACCTTTAGCCTGACTGTGTCACTGGGGAGCAAGATGTGACTTTTTTTAGCCGCACCAAAATGCAGCTTTCAGCACTGATTTCAGGCGTCAAAGCGACAGACAGTTTTCGACCCTGGACCACAGATTACTTTTCTTATGGTGAAACAAAGCTGGCTTTTGTGCTATGGTTCTGGGAGACCGCTCACTCTTGTCATGTACATATGAAATTAATTAGGAGGAAATACTAAAACACTTGGGTGGAAATTGCTTTTCACCAGATGTTCTGCATATGAAGATCAATTTAGTGTTCTTACCATAGCAAAATGACTATATAACTTCTTTGCTTGCCTCTTTGATGAAAGCCAATCTGTCACTCAAGGCACATAAAAAGAAGTCGAGATTATAAGCTACTGTTTGTTCCACTTTATGGAGTCTTAGGTAATGTGATTACTTAACCAGGTTAGGAAAATACAATGTTTCATTCTAGGGTAAAATTTGACACACTGACAAGAGGCCCAGTGTTCCTCAATGATCCATGCATAAACCAAACGAGTGGTCTTTTCCTCGTCCCCTGCCCCAAACACAGAGGGGCCAAATAATGTTAACAGATAAATCACTGTCGGATGTGAGATACCCATCATAACAGAGGTGTTTAGATAAGTCTGCAGCCAGCGTCTCATATGTCACGCATATGCTTTAGTGGGTTTTTGAAACGAACCAGCTTTCGCACATGTCCGTTTGTGGTGCCGTGGCAAAACTCCACAATATGGATATAAAAAGCACAGCGTGCAATGACAAGGCAGGAGCCAAGATGAATCGGGAGATCAGAAACGCTCTCTTCTTGCTTTCCGCTTACATTGCCGGCTCCGCCTCGCGATGTCAGAGATGTGCGAGCAGCAAGTGAGAGACTTTGATATAGTTTGCTACGCTGTCAGCTTGACAAATTTAAATGTCAGTGAATATAATGCAGGCAAAAGAAATCAATACCGTTGTATTTGTCCAAGCTCAGTCATCTACTCTCATTGTAACCGACAAAATGCACACTAATCTCCAATCTTAGGACCTTTTTTCAATCATTGTCCTCATTTGCTTGTCTCACAGCATGAGACTATGTGAGCAAGTTTTCAGGACATAACATGCCAACAGCTGAAAGAGAGCTGGCCTGGCTTACTAAGGCAGAGTAAAATACAGCAGCTCTCCCCATAGCTTCTGTTGCTCTGTGTATATTCAAGAGAATCCAAGCCATCTGGAGTCTGTTTATTGTATTACAAATGACACATAATGGTAATCTGGCATGTGATGAGAGAATGTGAATTACAGACAGGGGGCATGAAGCAGGTATTAACCTTCATTTGATTTTCTTTAAGGAGGACATTTAATTTAAGGCTACACTTTATCTACCTGATTATTCATTACAGTAAGCTCGCCCATAACCGTATGAAACAGGATAAACAGAGGAAACCGCCAATTAAATCGCATTCCAGGGAAGATTGGGGGGCTTACTGTATACAGAAGAGTTAGTTTAGTGGCATAAATATTTACACAAACTGCCAGGAATTAAGACAAATGTTACCAGGAAATAGACTACATTGTGAGAGGCCAGAGCAAGGAGTTTGTCTAAATTTATTAGCCCGTGTTAAGTGCTAAAATTCTGAAAACAGTTTTTTAAACGAAATGAAATAAGACAACTGTCACAGCTCTGTGTGGGTCCAAACAGTAAATCATCCCACTAAGCTTGTTCTCGTAACACAGTGTGCTTTTCTTTCAAACGCTGAAAGCTTAATGCGATATGAACATTCATTTTCCATTGACATTTACAGCAAATTCTAACATGGATCAAATATCTCAAGCAGAGAGAGAAGGAGAGAGAGAGAGATGGGCGGCGATATGAATAGTTGCATCAGACTGGCCCTAGTAGAAGTTAAAGATACATACTGCATGCCCAGGGAGTGGATGTCAGTTAAATGTTTATACAGCTGCTCTGAAGATTATTATTATCATGAAACCGCACAGCTATAATGTCATTCTGTGGATGCCAAAGTACAATCAGGTCCTCCCTATAGCCTACTAGCCTTCTCTCCCTCTGCCAGACAAGCCTGGTGTTCTGTCCCCCAAGGCTGTACGGCTGGGATCAGACTCGGCACGACACCATGATAATGAAATGCAACAATGAAACAGGTTTTGTGAAAGCCAGTATTTGAATTTATCTATATATATATATGTATATATGTATATATGTGTATATATATATATATGTGTGTGTGTGTGTGTAAATAAAAACCAATGAAAATAAGATGTTAGTCCGTTTTCTGTTTACGAATTCACTAATAAAGTCTCAGAAGAAAACAAACTGAACATACTGAAACATTAGCAGCAGCACAGCCAGCATGTTATTACGTGTAATTATCTGATCAGAAGCCTCAGAGTTGATTCTGTAAACAGATAAGGCAAACTCGTTGTTGACGAGTTGCCATAGTCTCAGAGCTGGCAGTTTCAGGTCAAAATTAGCATTCACTTGATGTTGTGCTTCTAGCTGCCTTGCAAACTCAAGAACTCCCTTTTAGTTCTGTTTTGGTCTCCTCCAGCTCCTTTGTGAAAAATTCTGCTTGTTCACTCGCTAGTCACCAAGTTTATCTTAGCAACGATTAGTATCCATCACTATAACTTATGACATCGGATATTCCCATTTAATCAATTAGATATTTAACCCTTGTTGAACTTGTTAGTCAGTATCACAAATATTAATTGATTAGATGCATTGTTAAAAATGTTGCAACACCATGGGAGATGCAGCTCTGACAGAGGGCCCACCCCTTTTTTTTCTGACTCTATAAATGCAAGATATAAATATAAACAGATGACACCCATGCTTACCAGTGCTGTTTAGCATGCCTAATGGCTTATTATAGTACCTAAAATACATGAAAAATATTGGTTTGACTAGTGTTTGACCCTGTCCATTTAAACTGTGTTTAGTTTTGAATGTTTTAAGGGTTCTCTGAATTTAGATGGGTCAGCGAGTGTAACTTTTGTTTGTTGTTTAAACGACTAGTTCATTAACCAAACCTGAACTTCTACCTATATGTTGGCAAAACTATAGATTTTATATAATAGTAGCAAAAATGACACCATCAGCTGGTTTGTGCACACTGTCAAAGTGTTGAGTGTTTCATTCTGGCAGTCAGCAGCTTTAAAACCAAAGGTGACCATCTTTGGACAGGAGAGTAGTGCTAAAGAGTTATCAGCTAATGATAACACAGGCTAACTAGCTTGATTGGCAATAATTTCTATGACATTAAAAAGGATGCTAACCCTGGAAACAAAAATTGGGCTAAAACAACATGTACTTTCCAACTTGTGGGAATTTTCCTTTTTTAAATTAGAGTTTTGTTCTAGTGGGCTGGTCAATCACCTGTCATTCAGAGTGTTTACACACTCAATAATACCTTAGAATAATTTAAAAAAAACATTAAAAATTATAAACATGCTTAGAAATGATCTTATCATCCTACTTGTTGCTGGCAGTAGCTGTTCTGTTTATCCACTTTTACATACTGTACATAGACTTACAACCAAACAGTCTTCACAGCTTTTGGTGTGCAACAGAATTGTTAATGTTATTATAGTTGACCTTGCTCTGTTTGATATGACATTTATCAGCTTTGTCTAACCTTCAGAGTATCTTACATTTTATAAAACACACAGATTTAAGCAATATCCTACGTCATTTAATGGTTCAATCTCATCTTCTACAGCTGATAGGGATTTCTGTGAAAGTGAACATTTAAAGCAAAAGTTGTCTTCTTTGGATCTTGGCTGCCTTGCGTTCTCTTCTCTGTCAAGATGATTCCACACTGCTTTAACATTGTTGAGATCCGGGGACACCAATCAAAATCTACTTTCCTGCATGCATAATTCCATCAATTCTGACAAGATCTCCAACACTTCTAACTGAAATGAACAGGTTACCACAGATTTTTTTAGTCCAGTTCTTGTGTAGTCTTGCACTCCTGAGCATTTTCTCCCCATTTCCCTTTTTTTTTCTTGACAGCCACCCTACCACTGAAACCATTTCTGATGAGGCTCGGTGAACAACAGATGGTTTAACTGAAGGGCCAGATGTATCTCTCAGGTCCTCTGTCAGGTCTTTGCTGGATGTTTCCTATTTCTAGCGGATATGAATATCAGATACTCTTTCTCCACTCTAGACAGGTTTTTAGGCCTCACACTTCTTGTTTTGTCCTGCATTTGTCCAATTTTCTCAGTTTTTAAGGGCACACTGCCCTCAGTGACTAGATATGCCAAGTTTTCAGCTAATATCTCTTTGGGAATCACTTTGTTGTTGCAAAAGGGCTGTCTAACTATGTTATCTTTGGCAGTTTTTGTAGAATCAGATAAGGGAAAAAGGAACAAGTGCCTAAAGATACAATTTAAAAAGGTTTCTTTGCTAAGTTTTTTATTATGTGTAGATATAACAACTCCCTCCCCTCGACTTAGCATCCTTTGTTGAATGAGTAACAGGTCATATGTTTTTCTGAAAATGGTCAGGTACAAAGTTGTTGTTTTTTTTCCAAAGAAAAACTTTTAGAAAGTCTTGAGAACAACTTTCACTTTTAAAAATGATATCAAAAATCTCACTGGAACCAAAATAAAAGGAATAAGTGACTTAAGGCTGTTTTATACTGTATAAATGAATCCATACATGAGTCTTGCCGTTTCATCACATCCAGAACCGGATTACATATATTGCCAGTATGTGTTTTCTTGTAAAGGTCACAATACTTTTATCAGGATGTTTGTATTTGTGTTTGCCCATGTAGTTCCACAGAAACAAATATCATCTTATGGGGTTTAAAAGCTGTTCTACTCAGATGGATGCTTGAAAACATTAACATGTTTAAAACCCAGAAGCAGCAGAACTGAGGGATTAAAAAGCAATTTAATATTCCAACCAAATATTCCATTAGATCTACATAAACAACCTTTAATCGAAAACATCTTGAAAGCATCATCTGCTGAAGATGCATGTTCCTTATTCCTCATCATGTATGGACACTTGCTAAGTGCTCCTTCCTTCTTTGGCCTGTAAACAGCTGCTTGTGCTTAAGCGGTAAAATGTAAATCTTGACGCTGGCTGTTTACGAAGCCCAAGCTTCTAATCATGCAGACATATAATTGAGTGACGCGTGGTGTCTTTATGAGTGGAGCTGCATTCAAAGGGCAGATCCCTGTATTTATGTCTTTCTGCCTCTCTCTTTAAAATCAAAGCTGCAGTGCAGCTATACCAACTAGTTAACTAGCTAAATGTATTTAAAATGTTTAAATGATTCTTAATGTAAATTGTCACAGCGTGAGGTCAGGACAGAGCTAAATGTTTTACATTGCTGATGCTGATTTTATAGCAGTGATTTGTTCGGGTTAGCAAGCCAGGCTTGAAAAAGGACACTGCGTGAAATTCAAAAGATGCATCTAATAACGTAATACATTATTTTTGAGACTTATGTTGGAGGATTTTAGTGTAAAAGTCTTTTTTTTTATTGTTAGTTCTTGACAAAAGCCAACCCAAAGGGATTTCACAATGCAATAAATATGGTATCTAAAAAAGCAACGACTTCACTGCTTGAAGGAGCAACCGCGATTCGCTGATCAAAACTTCCTTGCACCCTATTTACACAGGAAATTAAATCACAAACAAATAAACACTCTGCCAATTTGCTAAATTACGCACAGCTTCTTGTGTGCGACCAACCTCAGCGCACTTCTCAATATTTGAACCATGCAAGCAAGGTTTGGACCCTCTCTTGTGATCTCTGAGAGGTCGTATAATCTGGAGGTGGACTTGTTGCTCAAATTAGTGGGTAGAGAAGCGTGCCACATGTTCAGTATCCATAAATATTGACTCTGGCTTTCTAGCTGGCCGTCTCTGACCTTGGTGGGTTTCCATTTTGGGACAAACCTATTTGAAATGTGTCCCATTTTGCCACAATCTCTTTCATGCACCATGTGCACGTGCTTAGAGCAGTGCGGCAGTCGTGCTTCTGCTGTCAAACACGTGGACTGATGAAGATATTACTGGTTTCCAAATTAAAAAGACGGCACTGCTCTGCAGTTGAATTAGGGATGAGTCACAACAACAAATTGTTTCCTGGTTTCGAACAACATCTCTGAAGATTATCTCCCTGGGGACACAAATACAGTCTGTTGAAGCTACATCTGGCTACATCAAGGCAGAGGAATGTAGGCCCTGTGTCTAGCCAAACTACTGTTAACAGCAGGTGAAAGGCTAATAGTTAGATCTGCAGTGTCATCTCGGGGCTTTGTCTGCCCCCTTACTTGTGGAATGTACGTGATGACAAGAGAAGGCTGCGCCATCCACATCCACCATAACATGTGCAGACAGACACATCCACGGGACAACAAATGAGCATGTACAGCACCGTAGCGAGGACAATAAGCCATGTCTTCTTCGATTTTTTTTGACAGGATCTATGTGTTAAAACACCACTATCCTCATCTCTCTCAAATAACCTCAAGCATCTCCCCTTCAATACAATCATTATACTTTCTTTATAAGTCCCATGTATTACACATTGTTCTGCCATAAGGGAGTTTCCATAAAAAAGATACATCTATTAGATGAAGCAAAAGTACACGGCGGTGGTTTACTGTATATTATGTTTCTGGTTAGAAAAGAAGATTTTCCCCCCAAAGCTGAATGATGAATGGAGCATACCAATAAAGAAATCTGACTTTTAAATGATTACATAATGTATAATTTATACATGTGGGGGTCTCAGTGTTTTATAACGCAAACCTAAAACTGCTGTTTCTTCCAGTCTAACCTGAATTTTAGTCTTATATTACCTTCCGTTTGTCAAAGAAAGGCAGTTATTTTTTATATGGAATTTGGGGAAAAGCAACTCTTAACTCAAAGAGAGAAAAGATGTCACGCTGCAGGGACAATGCGGTGATTGTGCGACAGTATTTGTGAGTCTGGGAATTTTCAGTTGTGTTGATTCTAAGCACAGACTTAAGGCCTCAGGGGTCGGATCAGAGACTGGTCATATTAGTCCTTACGACTGGGACAAAAGGATTTCCAAGACCACCAGTTTAATCTGATAACAACAGTCTATAGCTAAATTGTTGGTATGAGGATGGACAGATGCTCCACAGCACTGTGTTTGACCCACCTGTGGGTCATTGTAGGCTTTAAAAAAAAATTCAGGGAAATTTTTGTTGTGTCAGCTTGAAGTTGTGTTTAATTGCTTCATTGCTTTGTACCTGCAGTCTCTAACAATGTTATTTCTAAACACCTTTTTTCAACCTTCTTACCATGCCAATATGATGTTTTTTATGTAATATGAAGGCACACCAGGGCACACCAGAGACTGAGATAAAGAGTGCAGTGCTGCAATGACAGGCTTTAAACCTCGGATTTAGAAAGCCAGGTTTCATGAATAACAAACCTAAAGCAACGACTTTACTCTGTGTTGGCTGGAGACACCGTGGACATGTAGTCATTGTTGTTATACTTCTGGGAAGCCCACTTTAGTCCACCTTACAATTACAGTTTACATAATACAAAGTCTCCAAAGATGTGTCCACAGTCACAAAAATTGACATCACTTAGACCCAAATCAAGACTCATGGAGACAGATGTGCTAACACCCACATTAGGAACCAATCCCTCCAACTTACAGGCTGGGGACTAATAGGAGGGACAACCTTATCTTTAAAAACAGGATATGATTTGATAATGTAGTCGAGTCCAACATACATAATGTCTATATAGAAGAAACTGTTTCATTTAGTTTAGTTTTACAGCTAAAAGACTTGATTTTTTTCTGACATTTTCTGACTGTTGACCTGCTGAACAGCACCTTCTCTTTATTCTGGACCTCCTGATTTACACTTTCAGCAGCGGCTTTTCCTCTACTGCTTAACAACTGGACCTATGTTTTCCTTCATTTTGCAAGAGAAGTTATGAGTGAAGGTCACAGATCTAGTGGAAAGAGGATGAAGGAGCAGGCATGGACCAATATTATTATGCATATTAAATTGGAAAAGCCTTTTATGTTCATTTAAATAAAAAACAGCTTCTAAATATTTAATTGCTGTGAATGTATGTGAGTTCTTTGGATTTTAATAAATGTCTGGAGAGGGACTTTTTTAAGATTTTACGTATTTTAAAGAAATAAAATATATATATATATATATATTAAAGCATGGGACTGAAGCTAAACATACATGTGGGAAACTCTGTGCAGCTCACAGGCATGTTTTTTCCTTTTCCTATAAGCAGTGGGACCAGCACAGCAGTGTATGTAGGACTTTAAAACAGCAGAGAGCCGTTTGAGCACATTTGACCTTGAATTTGATTCCATAACTTTGAAAGAATATTTACTACAATCACAAACAAACAGATGCTTGCTAGAAGAAATAAGCTTGCCATTAATTGTGGTTTCTGAGTTAATAGTGTCTGACTATGTCAAAGCTTAAGGCTCTCAGAGACTCTCAGTAGGTCGTTCATTTGAGTTTGAGATAGCATATCTTTACTAGCCCTCTCTGGCCGTTGAGGGTTTCATTCTGCGATGTTGTCCTTTCAATCAGCATGTAATTGGATCAGCAGCGATATGATAAGCAATGACATATGCAGTGTCAAAGCCACGAGATCTTCTCAAACCACCCTGGGCATCACTGATCAAGTCCCTCAACAGCCTTGGCTTGGCACATTCATCAGAACTGGCCTGACATAAGCTGAGCCAAGGGAAAGACACACACACACACATACAATGTATGCATGTCCATGCCCTCAAAACACCCACAAACGTTGACATGGTCATTTAGTGAAACCAAAAAAACGCCTACGAAAAGAAAAAGATGAACAATTAATCAGATAAGGCCCTCTCTTTCTAATCCTCTCACTTGGGTAATTAAAGATGCTCACAGCTTGCTGTGGGAGGACTTATCCTGCAATCTACAGCAGCCTGAATGCAGCTTTTACCTGGATTTGGGTTTAGGGCACTAGGTTTACCAAGTGGTATTTTGGCAACAACAGAGACTCAATTGCCAGTGGATTAACATGAGAATGGGGAAAATCTTTATGAATAAATGACCTGTAGTAGAATAAAAGTCCATGAAAAAGACTGCATCCCAATCTGTCACCATTAGCCGATTCTACTGAATAAATACATGACCAAAACAATAATAAGGTCCACATAACTAAGCAGATTTTAAAGAAGCTAATTAGATTCAGCACCTTAAAAAAGTTCAACTGTAAAGTGCCTGGATTCAGCAAGGAAATGGAAAGGGAACACTATGACTCAGACAGCAGCACACACTCATTGGCCTTTCTGTGTTTTAATTGCTAAGTGGATGATCCAGGATTATCCCTGATAAAATATTACTTTTCTAAAAGAAGACAAATATCTTGTGATTGCTGTGGGATTTAATCTCTTTATCTTGTGAAGAAATCACTGTACTTTGGCTCAAACACAGCCACCATTATCACCTAATGGATAAGAGCAGAGGAACTCAATGGGGGCTGTTTTTTTATGGAGATCACATAAACACCAACGCTACTGACTGCAGCAAAATTTCCCTCACCCGATTGTGCTTTCAACGGCTGATACTGCACAAAAGTACTTTTCCTAGCAAATCCAAATCAACTGGTGCGCTTACATGCTTTGCTTAACTGGTCATCTTTTTTAAGATGCAATTTTGTGTGAACTCTAAATTCTAAACTTAGTCAAAACATTACTGCCTTCTTGGGAAATTTCTCTTACGAGATTTTATCACTTGGCTCCTCCGCAGTACTTCTGTATAAGACAGCTATTCTTGCAGCCAAAGCTGCCACAGATATATTGATAAAGTGTTGCGAATTGGAAAGAAATGAAAAAGCTTAATCCAGCCAGCGGGGAAGGGTGTATAAGTCACACATGCACAAACATTCGCACACAGTGAAGTTCAGCTGGAGAATGTGACAGTCACTTTGCAGCATCTAATCCTCTGAAACCACTAAAGCAACAAGTTATAAACCCATTATCTGTTAGACTTAATCTAAAAACTAAACATTTTTGATCCGACCATTAACACCACTGGTCAAATATCTGTTTATGTAACAGCAGGAGCTGACATGTTATGGCTCAGGGGTGGTCAAATTCACACAAGCGTTAAACCATCTAGGGATTGTCAAAAGGCATTTAATGCAACTAACAAGCATTTTAAAAAAACAACCTGGAAAAACAACAGCATGGTTTTAACTGCTCTTGACTTTATTATTTCTTCGGGCTCTTGTTTCGTTTTCATTTCAGGAATGTATAATGAGGTGTGGGGGGGAGAAGAGTTTACATGTCCAAGCCTTTCAGTCATGAAAACGTTTGGAGCCCCGGGGGTAGAGGTCCGCAGGAGGTGCTTTATTGTGGACAAATGATTGACATCCCCTTGGTGACATCACTACGACAAAAAGAGCGCTGGGGGAAGAGAAGGCAACAATCAATTCAAACACTCCAGAGGAGAGGCGACGCGCTCTCCAACTCGCAGCAGCAAGGTCCAAAAGAGCGACACTTATAGGTCCGCTTATCGTGTTTGTCTCTCTCGCAGAAAAGCTCAGCTTTAGCAGAAGACAACTGTTCGCTGCTAAAGATGTTCAGAGAAGCTTCTTTATACTTAGATCGGTTATGCCTACGCGAAGCCGTTTCCTCGTAGAATTCCCATAATTTTCTTTTCCTTTCGGGACTGACCAAGACTTAACCCGATTCGCAGCTGGTGATAATATGTGTGAGAGGCGATCGGCGAAGGCTATGGGCTGTCTTTGGTCCCCTAAAGAGAAGCAACGTGGATTAAACACGAATTAATGTGGAATTTATCGGAGCACAAAGGTGGAACGACGACCGGACACAGCGCTTTCTCGTCAGGTAAAATAAAAACTGACAAGTTTTTTTTGATAAACGCTTAAAGTGATTATTGATGTAAAAAAAAAAAATCAAAATACTTGTACAATAACTTGCCCCACGAGGAAAAGCTTACTTTCTAAGTGACCCACCCCTGGTAGTTCTTGGTTTATATGTGATTATAGGGTGCGTGCGTAAAAGTTAAAGCGTTCTCCTACACACGGAGAAAACTATGAAAAGAAGAAGGGGGGAAAAAAGGTTGTTTCTTTGGAAGTCGTGCTGCTCAGATGATGCTTAGGTTTTTCATGTTTTTTGATGTCCTGTCCCGGGCTACATCTGGTACGCACGTCAGATCTAACACCTGCGAGTCTCTTGAAGTAACTCTATCCCTTATGATTACACACGACCGTCAAAGCTCCTGCAAACAGACGCTTGTAACGCCGTCTGGTTGCATCTGTTGCTGCTGTGCATACTAACCCGTTTCCCTTCACTGTATTCTTTGATGCTTCTTGTGATCTGTCGGGCTACACAGACTTGCATTTCTTTTTTCATATCACCTCCCCTAACATGATTCCTTATCTCCTCTAATTGGAGACTTTGTATGATCTCTCTCTCCGCAAACCCTTTGATTTGTCTTTTCTGAGTCAGTCTCTCTTTTATTTTTTGTTCTTCTCTTTCAGAGCTTCATCACCTTGATATTTTCATGTATCACTTCATGTTAAGACCAAACTTCTCTTTCAGCTTTGACGCGCTATATTGCCGGTGGGGGTCTCTGTCTCTCCCTCTCTCTCTCTCGCTCTCTTTTTACCCACTTCAAAGTGAAGCGTTGTCTTCCCTTTTAACCTGATTTCCTTCAATCGTTCCGACTGTATGGGGGGATCACAAACAGTTTAGGGAATGCTGCAGTGAGGTCCCTGCTGTGTCTACCTCATGTCAATACCTCAGCGCCAGTGTATTGACAGAAACCAACTTTCTCCACAGGGACTGACTGATCATGGTCGCCGTGGTCCGCTCTCTCATGGTACTGCTGCTCGCTCAGGTGTTGCTGGAAGGTGCTACGGGACTTATCCCCGAGGTCGGCCGGAGGAAATACAGCGAATCCGGGAAGCAGACCCCGGAGCAGTCAGAGAGCTTCCTCAACGACTTTGAGCTTCGGCTTCTCAATGTGTTTGGACTGGGGCGCAGGCCGACCCCGAGTAAGCAAGCCGTGGTGCCGCAGTATATGGTGGACCTTTACCGTATGCATTCAGCAAACGGAGACCACAGCACCAAACGACCCAAGAGCATGGGGAAACACGCAGAGAGAGCCGCCAGCAAGGCCAACACGATTAGAAGCTTTCACCATGAAGGTATGTATTAGTGACATACCTTTACCTGTCAGCCGGGAAGCTTCTCGGCTCTCTCAGACAACCCAAACCTATATTTAAACATGACTCAGTGCGTCAAGACTGAACTTCAGAGTCTTCGCTGTTTTATAGAGGTTTAGTCATTTACAGGTGACACGCGTCTAAGTTACAACTTACTCTTAAATACGCTCGGGACTGCCTAAAACGCGATTTACAAACAAGGATCTCTTACGCAATTAATTACCTCTCACATATGTTGTGATGCAACATTTAACCGAACATCCCCCTAGGGTTGCTGTCTCAGGCTTTAAAACACCAAGAGGCGGTGGTATCCCTGGAGTAATTTGTTTCTTAATAATTGATGGTGTTTGCGTGGGCTCCGAAAACAGTTTTTCCAGACACGCACCAGTGGAGCAGGATAAAGGGCGGTGTGCCTTTGCGCAGGTGATAGTCATCACCCTGTTACTTCAATAACACACGACATGACATTATACTAACACGCATTATGACAAAGTCATCGTGTCAGACTGAATTCTGAGTCATTTTTAACAAGGCTGAAATTAGTTCTTGGTGAAAAAAAAGGGGGGTGGGGCGGGGGGGTACCTGCCTTCCACTTCTTTCCAAATCCCCGTTGTGCCCGTGCAGTGCGCCATTACGCATGTTCCAATAACACTATAATTGCTCACTTAGTTTGTACGGTGGATACGGTGCTGCTTGTTGAATTTGGTGTTTCAGTTCAACTCCGTTGCACTTCAAAGATAACATATGCTGGTCATATATATATATATATATCATCCTGGATAAGGTGCACCAAGTTCAACAACTGCACAGATGTTCACACATTGTTAGAAATAAAGTGATTATTTTAACTTAAAAAAAAAAACAGCAGCTGAGAAAATAAAAACTATGGTTTACTTATATTCTATTGATATTGATATAGGCTATATTGTCTTTTGCACCTGGCTGCAATATTTGAATGACTCAAGCACGATAAAAATGAAACATTGCAATGTTTACTGTCAAACATATAGTGATGGTTTATCTAACATTCAACATCCTAGGGTCTATGTTCCATTTGTCAAAGCATACAAGTTACTGTGTCCATAGGGGCTCTACACAGAGTCCTCATACAGAGTTCTAAGTGTTTGACTGGGGAAGTTTCCATCAAGGGTGAGTCAGAGGGTTGGTTGAGTGGTTGCTTGGGTGCTCTCCAGAGGCCTAGTGCAATGACACCAAGTGGCTACACTGACACACTACAAACAACCCTGGCCCGGGCAGCCGAGCTGAGTGACTGCCCCCGGCCAGCTACTGGAAACCTCTGCAACCGGCCAACACACCTTGACACCACTGGCCATTACGAATGCGCTCAGGCTGTGTTTACATACGCCCCCCTCTGGCCCTTTCATCCTGTGCTAACAGAGCTGCTGGGTTGTTCGTCTTCCCACGTCAAGAGACACGCAATTGATGGCTGCTCCATATAATAAGCATGTATCTACAGATGTAAACGCAGCACATCAAAGCAAACAGCTCTAATCATTCATCACATCTGCTGCCTGATATTCATTTCACTAGGATAATTAGTTTCACTGCTATCAGTTTTCAAAAATAACCATTTCCCATGCCAAATAGAACATTTCCACTACTACACAGGAAGTGGCTGCCAGAGACACGTCTCTGATGAATGACCCAACATTAGCCTTTATCTTATGTTTTGGCATGCAGCACAAAAAGAAATTAGGAATGTTGATACACTCATATCTGTGGTTCACACGTTTGTGACAGGCCCCGACTTGTTCACATAGCCAAACCTCAAACAACAGAAAACGGGAGAGAGTGAGAATATTGTTGTAGAAAGAAATTGAGAAAGACGTGAAAGAGAAGGAGAGAGAAAGAAAAGAGGATTTGGGGCTAAGAGAACAGAGGGAAAGGGGGATTTAGTAGCTGAGGAACGAAAGAAAGAGAGGGATTGGGGACAGAGGAGGGGGAACAAGAGACAGGGGGCTTTCCCACATCAAATAAGGAGTGATGGGCCTAATTGAGGTCTTTGTGCCTCTGGAGGGAGATTTAGGATGAGATGGTGGAATTTCCTAAATGCCTCCTTTGAAAAAGCAAAGAGTTCAAAGTTTGTGTTTACAGCACTGCACCAAACAGATTAAAACGTGTGTCTATACATCATCTGTGATCTTCATAAAGTAAGAGTTCAAAGTGGGAGGGCTGCCTCAAAGAAAATTGTAGCTTTTACTAAGACTTCTGTCATTTAATGTACACTATAGAGGGGTATACAAAGCTCTTAACTGTATACAGTTTATATATACACTACTTTCCATTTGTCTTTTATTATCTCCACATTAATTGTAATTTAGGTTTATGTAATTTCAGAATTAGTCAATAAATTTAATACCTTAACACTGAAAAGAAATATTGCAGTGCTGGCGACGTCGACACTATAAATAAATGTTGACACAACAGTTGACTTTTCTATTTTTCTACTGTTCATTCTTGTTTTTTGATGAAATCAGTATTTGGTGCAACTTTTTTTCAAGAAATGTGTGTGCAGCAGCCAATTCTCACAGTGCAAATGAGCCATTTGAAGTCAGGCTGACTAGCCTGGTTGATTTTATCGAAAGATGCAAGCGCACTGTTTTCATCTTCTGACATTTAACCAGGTGAATTTATGAGCGTGGCACTAATCGCTGTATTACAGCTCATGAGGGTTTGCCTGCTATTACACTGAGTCATACAGCCAAAGCGTGAAGATGTCATGTATACTTGCTATGCAACAGTCTGCAGTCACTCACATAACCACGTGGTAGCTTGGCTGGATCCATATACTAGAGCTGCTCAATGGTTTTTCTTAGCCTTGTATGAAATGAATAAATTCTTGGCTTGATCCTTACACTGTGGTTGTTTCTCTTCTGTCCTTTACAGAGTCTATGGAGGCTCTGGCCAGCTTAAAAGGCAAAACGACGCAGCAGTTCTACTTTAATCTCACTTCTATTCCCAATGAGGAACTCATCACCTCTGCAGAGCTACGCATTTACAGGGATCAGGTCATGGGATCCGCAAGCCCCAACGAGAGCAGCATTAGTGACAGTACTCCTGCTAGTGGCTTCCATCGTATCAACATTTATGAGATATTTGGAGTTCCTGCCACTCAGGGCGAGGAACCTCTACTACGTCTGCTGGACACTCGAATGGTGCAGGACTCTTTGAGTCGCTGGGAAAGCTTCGACGTCAGTCCCGCTTTATCTCATTGGACCTCTGAGAATGGCCACAATCATGGCTTCTTGGTGGAGGTGATTCACCCAGAGGAGGGGGAGATGGACAGCAAGCATGTCCACGGACGCAGGAGACACGTCAGGGTGAGCCGGTCGCTACACCAGGACCAGGACTCGTGGCCTCAGGCTCGGCCGCTGCTTGTGACATATGGCCACGACAGCCGCGGGGGCTCTGTGCTCCACAAACGGGAAAAAAGGCAAGCAGCACCCCGCAAACAACGTAGGAAGCACCAGCACAAGTCAAGCTGCAAGAGGACTGACTTGTACGTGGACTTCAGTGATGTGGGCTGGAATGAGTGGATAGTGGCACCCCCTGGCTACCATGCCTTTTTTTGCCAGGGGGAATGTCCTTTCCCCCTAGCAGACCACCTCAATTCTACTAACCACGCCATTGTGCAGACACTTGTCAACTCAGTCAACTCGAACATCCCCAGAGCCTGTTGTGTGCCCACTGACCTCAGCCCCATTTCTTTGCTCTACCTGGACGAATTTGAGAAAGTAATCCTGAAAAACTACCAAGACATGGTGGTGGAGGGATGCGGCTGCCGGTGAGAAACCGGTGGCATGGATAGAAAAGAGCGAGCGGACACGAGAGGCAGAAAGAGATCAGAGGTTATCATGAACACCCAGTTTCCCAATTAAGACATTTATTTATATGAAAGAAACAGAAAACAGAGCTATTGCGGAAGAAGAAGAAACTATATATGAATATATTTATGTCTACATAAGGTTGGGAAAAATAAATATTTTAATCAAAGGAATATTCCTTTACTGGTTTTGAAAATGTATTTCTGATGTACATTTTGAAATGGGTGCAATACCACATGAAGTATAATGCTCAGATTTCTATTTTGTATTTATTTCTATTATAACCACTTTATTTGTAAATAAATAATGTGTATTTATCGTGAAAAA
Source organism: Hemichromis elongatus (assembly GCA_015108515.1). Classification (NCBI taxonomy): domain Eukaryota; kingdom Metazoa; phylum Chordata; class Actinopteri; order Cichliformes; family Cichlidae; genus Hemichromis; species Hemichromis elongatus. The sequence goes on from VUQR01002628.1 coordinate 27,839, forward strand.
AAACCCATCCCGTGGTCACTCCAGTGTTGCTCTATCGGCTTCTGAGAGAAATTACCTAAAACGTGACGAGAAGCTTATAATTCACTGATTGCAAACCAAGCACTGAAATATTTTGGCAAGAGTAATCGGAGACCAACAATGGAGGTTTTGAAGGCAAAGCGATAGGACCGGGTCACTGGCGTAATGAAATGTAGCACGTTGTAGGGTCACAGACAATTTACATGCCCGCGGGAGGCTTAGAAAAACAGAGCGTGTTTTTAATGCCTTACATGTCACTGCATGGATCCCTGGGAAGATTCTCTTAAAGCTAGCTCCTATGTTTATTCTGCTCCCGACCAATATTATCAGATGGAGAAAAAAAAAAAAAAGAGTGAAACTGCGGCCCTTCTGTGGAAGGTCTGACAGGGCACGAGGTTTATTTACAGTGAGATTTGAGACGGTGGCAGACAGACACACTAACAGGCCTTCACCAAGAAAAAAAAAAGAGAAAGATTCTGTTGGCACTTTAATTAACAAAGACAAACAAACACACACCTGCACCTGTACACATACTGCACATGCTCAGACAGATTCTTCCCAATTCAGAGTTTGTCTGCCTTCGTTTGTCGTCTCTGAGTCAGAAGGCTCTGATGTGTTTCAGCACCGAATTAAAAAAAAAAAGACGGAAAGTTTCACAAAACAGCAGCAACAGCAGCAGATAATGAACTGCAAAGGAAACAAACACTGACACGAAAGAGAGCGCAAGAGACATGATCTCCTCACAAAGACAATGAGCGCCGGCTCTCTTTGGCTCTTTATACTGCGACGTTAGTATAAAAGAAACAATGCTCCGTCTAGATTAAAGCGAACTGACTTAAACTGCTCCATAAAGAATAGATGAGAATTTATAGTGTAGCCACAATAACAGATCAGATAATGAAAAAGAGAAAGAGTTTGACTGACTGCGTTTTCTGCTGTGTTTGCATTAGAAAGGGTTTGGAGGGATCACAAGGCAGCTCAAAATGCTCTAAATAGACTGTTTTTATGTGAGCGCACATTGGGACCGTGGAATGTTGGTTTTCAATCTCAGACACATGCTTACGCTCGCATGGAAAACCAACGCGGTTGTTTTTTCAATCATCTATTCAAGGGTTTCCTGGTGGGCTTTTTTCTCTTCAAAAACAAATGTGCGTCAAACAAAGATACGCTTGTTACTTATATAGGATATGTAAATCAAAACATTTAAGAAGGAGGCGTGAGATTTTATTTATGGCTTGTAATAACACAGAAATGTCACTTTCTTTTTCCCTTTTTTTCTTCCACGAGCCGCAGATCGTGTCCGTTCACCTATTCTTATCCTCTAAGGGTGTCCATCTGCTCTAGATGATGCAACCGTTTAATTGGATTATACCCTCCCAAACATGCACACGTAACCGCACGCACACGCAAACACACCCGACAGCATTTTAGATTTAATCTTCTGCACGTGTTATTGGATTCTACCTTGCATCTCCACCCTTTCTGCTCCCATCTGATATCCATTTCTCGTCCGTGGATTCCACCACACCACAACCCTCCACATGAACCGCACGTACCTCCGCCAGCAGCAGCAGCAGCAGCACGACATTAATGGACTTTTAGAAGGAAGTCACTTAGCTAGCCCACGTATAAACGATTGATCAATCTAAACACCGAAAACCTGAAAAAGTTTCTTTCCTAAGCTCCAAGAGTGATGTCTAGGTAGGATGTGAGGAATATTTGCTTTTTCAAAAGAAAAAAGTGTTAGATTTAGTGCCTTTATAGTTAGAGTTCATAAACCTTTCATTGGGTTGGGTGGAAATACTGCACCCAGTGTGGGTGACACATGGGTAGCATGTCTGTAACTCTCCTACTGCATCTCATCCCAGCTGAACTAGTTGTAGCATGAGCTGGCCACCTTCTGAGGCAGAGGGTGGGTAGGGGGATCTCATTTTAGAGTCATGTTAGTATCAGACAGCTCCTAAGGGACCACTTCTAAATGAGAGGTTAAGGGTCAAAGCAATAAAGGTCTATTATATCCGCCCTTACTGACTAACTTCCAGGCTCATCGCGTCATCACAGGCTAGTGGCTTCGAGTGTGGTCAGCCACTGGTTGCACCCAAGTACAAGTTTGTGTTTCAGAATCCATTTTTGTATTTTATTGATGCACATTCAAGATCCATCCATTTGTTTGTGTGATAGTGCTGATGATGAGCTAAAATTTGGGTCTGTGTGTGACTGTGGATTTCATGATTAAGTTATAAAAAGCACAACTGTGAAATATTTCATCTTGGCAGAATTTTCTTCACCTGCTACACAGACCTCTGCGAAGTCACTCTCAGAGAACAGATTTTCCCCTTTCCTTCTCCACGAACATCTGGCAAATCAGTTAAAGGTGTCCTTTGCAGACTTTGTTTATGCACAAACACACAACAGAGGAGCCGCACAACTGATGAGCATAAAACTGGGAGCTGGAACTTACTAGGATGGCAGGGATCATTCATTTTGTTTGGTGCTCAGCAAACCAAACCAAAACTATCTGCAACTCCAAACAACCAAAATTGTAAGGGATATAAAATCAGTTTTCCAGATTTCTGTCTGGCCCAGAATTGGAAAGTATGCGGTGTGCCGTGTATCTTTGATGAAACAGAGGGCTCATGAGATCTCGACTGGCTCCGCGCCAAGGTGGGACACAAAAATTTAGAGAAGTGAAGAGAGACAGCGGCCACTTCAGAGTCTTTTTCTAAGTTTGGATCTTTTCTTCTTCATGTGCTGCGCACACTAATTTTAGAGGTGGTGCACATGGTGTTTTTTTTTTTTTTTCTGTGTTCCGAGAACAGCCAGTGAAATGACGTCCAGCATAGCGAAGACTGTGGCATCTGTGCTGCAGCTCTGAACACATCAAACAGGCGGCCGTCCACAGATTCAGGAGCAGAGCAAATATGGAAACGACTTTTCCAGAGCGACTGCATGGATGATGCTGCTTTTACATGCATGCATTTTCTATATCTGCAAGTGCAAGCACATGTAAATTAGAGATTATCTGCGAGCATGAGCCACTACCTTTGCTTTAAATTCAGGTCCTTCACATTTTAACAGTCGTGCAATATGAATGAACCTTACTTAAAACTACTCGCTTACTTGCTCCTAACCATGTTCTGCTACTACCATTACTGTAAGAGCTAATCATCCATGCAATTACAGTGGAGCTGGCCTTGAGTGACATGCTGAAATCATTATCTTTGGCAAGGACTCAGTGGAATAGACCATTATATCGCCCAATTCTCACAGCAGAATAATTTTATGCTAAACTAAAGTAGAGTTAAACGCCTGCACTGTATACTTTTATGATACTCTGGAGAACATACTTACTGAAATAACAAAAGCTTTTTATCGTGTGATGATGGGGTTCAGCATCAGAAAAAATTACCTCATAACATCAGAATTGCTTTTCTTTCTTTCAGCTAATATCATGCTCTCTATCTCGGCTTTAAAGTGATATTTAATACAGTGAGAAGTGGTCGCAGTTATTGATGACATTGTTAATTTTCCTGACATTTAGGGCTGTTCTTTTTTAAAGCTGTAATCAAACAGGAATGGAGTTCAAGATGTGTACCTTGCACTTTGTGGGCACATCTCCACAGAGGATACAGGAAGGAGTTCCATATGGGAGACATATGAGCTAACAGGCTCAAGGATGGATTTGCCTCCAGACACTGATCTAAGGTCAGAGTTGTGCTTATTCCTCTGATGGTTACAGTTAGGTTTGGGCTAAAGGGTAAACCCGGCTGATCCTGGAACCTTGCCGAAGGGCGTCGCCTACACACCGAGCTTGAAAGCGGTTGTGCGGCTACCGAGAGCAGCCTCCATCTTTGTAAAAGGAAGTGAAGAGATCAATCAACGGGGAGATACATGACATCCCCCAGCATGTCCGTAAAATAAATGTCAATCTTAGATACAGTAAATCACATCCATTACCACTCACACGATTTCAAACCAGTGAGGTTCACATTCAGAGCTGGCAATGAATTTAAAACTCTGAACTTTACTGCCTTGTCCAATAGCAGAAAAGTAGATAAAAGCGCATAAAACACTGTGAATAATGGCAAACATCTACAGCATTAAACAGAACATACCCACCCTCTTTCTCCTAAATGCATACAGACACAAACATAGAAGTCGATCTCTACTTTATACATAAGACAACACTGATAATGCTAAAGCTTTTTTAAAAAAAAATTAACTTCCTAGAAAGCATTGTAAAAAGAATAAACCCAACTGACATTTTGACCATCGTCTGCCTTTAAACACCAACCGTTTCTCTTCTGGAGCTGTATAAGGTTGACATCTTTAGTACATGTCTTCACATTTCAGGACAGCAAAATGCTAAAAACAGAAACTTTAGGGTTTCAGGGTTTTCGATGCATCACCTTGAGGCAACAAGTTGACCCGCTGCAATAAGAGCAGACCTGTTACGGAGCTCAAGGCCTCACTTGGTGGTCTTTGAAAACAAGCTGGTGCTGAACTTTTTGTACTCAGAGCAGATTACCAGGAGGCTGCTTCCAGATGCAGTGCACCAGGGGGAAACAGGCTCTCGTTCCCTGGGTGGTATGGGACAAACCAATTCCCCCACACTTTTCTCATTAGAGTAATAAGCTTTGTATAAACTGCTGTGCTGCTATTGTCAGGGACACACACACACAACTTCCTTCATCCACCCATCCGTCTGTCCATACGGTACATCTGATGCTCATATCTTTGCTGGAATGATGCAGGTTAGAAAATTTTTTGTGAGCAGTGAGTGTGGGTGGTATATTAATTATATCAACCATAAAAACAGTATTCTTATTCAAAATGAAACCCTGCTGGTTAGATGAACATCCTTAACAGAGACCTGACAAATGCACTACCAGCACAGCCATGGGAAAAAAAATATGTACCATTTATTTTGAAAGTATCTTCATTAATGTGATTGTACAGGGAGAACAGAGATATCCGTCCATGTAAACAGCATGTCCACAAGCTGTGGGTCCTGGCCAGTTCAAGAGCGAGGTGTAACTCACAGTCCTTTGCCCTGCTCTCCCACAGCCCGTCACTGGCATGGCAAACTCTGCCTCACCAAGCTGCCTGTGACTCACTTCCTGTCCCAGCCCTGCACCTGCACTCCTCTGGGTGATGTCATGGCAGGTTTTCCTCTTGGAGTCGCGCTCCCCCCATCTGGTGCAATGTGCGTATGTACGCATGTGAGTTTATGTGTGTACATCCATCAGCATGCCTGGCTCAGACATCAGTCAGAGGACCTGTGGTGAATGTGGCCCTTCATAGCTTTCCTGATGACCTCCTCCATGAGGCAAAAGCTTTTGGAATAGAACGGCACATCAAACAGGCAGGGGAGGAAGAGAACAGTCGGAACATGGATTCAGTCCCAAAGCTGGATTATTGTGATTTTTTTTTTCCCATTTGCTTTCTCTCTCTCTTTCTCCCTCTTTTTTCTACACTACAAATATGTAATTTGGTTGCCTCCTTGTGTATTCAATACATCCTTCTGTGAATACTTACTGAGCTCGAGTAGTTCTGTTTTCCAGTGAAGAGAAACAACCTCTAGATGTCCTCAATATCTGCAGGAATAATTACAGTAGGCTTTTCTACCATCGTTTACCACAGTGAAAATGATAGATTGAGGGAAACACACTACTTGGACAGGCCTATGAGTAAATGGAAATATTGTATGAGAATGAGTGAATACTTTTTTCCTTTTTCCTGGGCTGAAAGAAGTTTTTTTTTTTTCTTTTTGCTCTTTTCTCCCTCAGATTGAATGTGTACGTATGTGAATGGGCAGGAAATGCCTTACAGCTCCCGTAAGCAATGGAGAAACCCGTTTGAGGTCAAGGGTTGCAAGAGGAAGGCAGCCCGCATATATCAATATTCATTTCCTTTTCTGGTACATTCCCAGAACTCTCGCTAGTTTCACTCCTTTATAGAGTGTGTTATGGATCATTAGTTCTTGCTAGCTGCCTGTTGACAACATTAGCTATTCTAATGGTCGTCTGTGGGAAACTGAGTGCCGTGTCCTCCCTTTTGGTGTGTTCATGTGCATCACAACGCCTGGCTCTGATGCTGACAGATGGTAGTGACCAGAAAGAAGCAAGTGTAAGAGAAAAGGAGGTCACCTTCATTTTTCTTTGGCGTCTAGTTATTTCCCCATGATGTGAAAAATTAAAAGCATACCATCAAAAGTGTTGGAGGAAGGAGTGCACTATCCACAGTTGTGACAAGAAGAACTGATACTCTATTACTATACTAAGTATACTGTAAGCATACTTAGAAACTTATTTTCCTCATTAGAATGGGCAGCATTTAGAAGGCCAGAGTTTACTAACATTCAAGGGTTGACATTGGACTAAATCTCCATACTGTCACTGTGCAAACAGCGGGCGTTCTGTTGACTGGGACATAAAATAGTGCTGTTGGGTTTTGGGTTTCCAGAGTGGGATCAGGGCTGCAGTATATTGAGTCCATGTGGGGAGTGCGTTTTTAATCTGAGCCTTACCCGCAGTCCTTCCTGTTTCTAATTTGGCGCTGCAGCGGTTTTGTCCCGAGGCCAAGAGCCTCTCTTCCACAGAGTGTCTATTTCCTCTGAAGTGAATAGTAGCAGGTGTGCTGGCCTGAGATCCCTTGGAGAAGTCTGCTTATGAATGGCCCACATCTCGCTCTTTTTTTCGCTTGTCGTTGTTTTCTTTTTTCTTCCTTTCATTCTTATTTTTTCGTCTGTCCAGCATTCTTTCTCGCTTTTTCAAATACTTTCTTTCTTTGCTGTTATGTCTTCACCGCCCTGTAGACACTCTTTTGTCTCCATCTCTTTCTTTCATTTGTCCCTTTTGTTGTCTTTCCTTTCCCCGAGATCAAGGTGTATACCCCGAGAAGTCATAAAGAGGCAGCTTATGCTAATGAAAACAACAAAAGACAAGAGCAAGAACGAGGACAGCATAATCACATATCAAATCTTTCAAGACATCAGATACGATAGATCACATAAAAACCTCTCAAAACAAAAAAACATTAGGTTTAAAATTGAAGTCGACTTTGTCAAAGGAGATGTAAAACCACAAATCTTTACACAGTTTAACCTGTGCAAGAGTTATGTGTACACAGAATCCAAATTAATTAAATAAAAAGCACTGTTTCCACTTTATATACTGTTTATTATAGGAAAAAAGTGCACGTGTATATATTTGCGTAAGATGCTGGATCTTGCACAATCAGTCTTCGAGCCAACCTGATAGTGAAGAACTCATCCAATCTTTGAGCAGAGGAGACATGCTGTCATGCTGCTTCACAGAGGCACTGCGATTGGAATTAACCTCTTGTGACCTTCACTTCTCCTCCCTTCCCCAAAACACACGCTTTAATGAGTTGTTCTTGAAGGGGTCCAGCCTTCGCTGTAAGGCAAATAAATCCTATCAAGGCTAAGTCATATTCTTACTTATCTCTGATGAAAACAAGGCAAAAGAAACCACGTTGGTTGCCAATGATTTGTGACTTAACACAAGAGTGAAATACAGCTGCAAAGCCATTAAGGAAATGAGAGTCTAACCAAAGGGCTGTTTAACTGGAACACATGAACTCTTAATGATGTTTGTGTTTATTCAATTTTGCTTCCACATCATTTGGCCAAGTAGAATTTGGTGTAAAGGTTATGACGAGAGGTTGCAGATTCTTTTCCCAGAGGTTGTGAGTGTGTAGGGCTTACTGGAAATATCTTATTTAATAACAGTAATAAATAAGCAAGTCTGTACTTTGTGGGCTATTGCTATTCTGCAACCTTCTATTAATCCTTGCCACCATGTCACGCATAATTAATCTATACAATTTCAATCTACTCGTGACCTTCTCGTAACAATGGAAGTTCTCTAACCTCTGTTCAGGCCCCTTTCCCCCTTCTGCTCTATTGATTCTCTGCCAAAGTCAACCATAGGCATTTACGTCTCCAGCCGTGGTGCTTCCGGCATCTGCACACGCTTATGTTTACACAGGATGTTCAAACTTGATGCAGATTAAAACAAATCCAATTTGGAGGCTAAGTTCAATCACCTCTTTTATTTCATCATTAACTAGATGAAGCTGGGAGCCAGATTACCACTGCCATTTCCAAGAGGATTGGGTAAGGGGGAATGAAGTGTACACAAATAAGTCCAAAAAGTATTTTGAGTGTGCTTATATGCGGATGGATGTCATCCGCTAGTTCCCACAGGCTTGCATGTGGTTGGATTTGCTCGGTGTGTGTAGAGTAGTTTTTTCAACAAAAAATAAATAAAAATCTCCAGCTCCCCCTGGCAGAGTGTTGTGAGCCTTCTCAGGGCCCATGGGTAGTTCAGTATTTGTGTGGTTCCCACACTTATGGTGTAAATGGAGGCCTGGCTTTGTGCACACAGGCCCAGACCAAACACACGTAGAGCAATTCAGCGTTATGAACATTTAATTTTGCCAGGACATTTTTTTTTATCTAGCATCAGATAGTCGCTGATTACTTAAACTCAGGAAACACAGTATAGGTCAGACGCCAATCGTGCCAAGTTTACTTTCTCATATTGTAGAGCAGACACTTCCAGAGCTTTGCTGCTGTTTGGGCCAAGCTACTGGTTCAGGACTGGGATGGGAAATTTGGCGGAATGGTCTCTGACCTTTTCACAAGTACAAAGGGACTTTCTTTGTGTCCAGAAGAGCAGTCATTTGTTCAACAGGATTTTTAATTGCCGCTCGCTTCAAAAAAGTGCTGTGTTTGGCTGCTGTTTGTGTCCTCACCTGGCTCCTCTTACGCATTTCAGAGGGGTTCTGACCTTCCAAGACACCTGTTTGGCTAGCGTATGACTGCCCATCTGCTCCCAGCTTATGCGGCCACCCCGCTTCTACGAAGCAAAGCTATTAAGGATGGCTAGCTGTCCGCCTAATTGTATCACATTCTACATGCTTTGTCCTGGCATTCCCTTGCTAGCAAAAGGTTGCCAAAATCTCATCCGCCACATCAGAGGGGCCCTATTAACCCCTGACCCCTGGTTGGTGTGTGTGGACAAGGTCGCTCCTCACACCCAACGCCGGGCCCATTAACACGTCGCCCCACAGTAGAAAAACTATTTTGACGGGCTGTAATTGGCGCTAAGTGATGGTGGACAAAGGCCCCCTCTGTGCTGCCTGCTGGACTGAACAGTACTGACCACTCTTGGAGCTTCACGCTTGACATTTCCTTTCTGAGTCCAATGTGAGAAGAGAGGACCTGGGGAAGCCCCTTCCTGCACCACCACCTCCTCCATTTCTCCACCCCGTCAGCCCTTTCCATATGCCACGGTGCTCCTTTGAAAACGTGAGATAATGAGGGTCTCAGGAGAGAACAGGCCAGAGCAGGATTGCTTGGTCTAGATCTGTGGAGGCTGATTAATCCAATGGTAGGCCATTCCTTTCAGAGTCACCCTAATTAGTTTATGTTAGCTGGAGAAGGTCAGGGGGGCGTGTTCGACTGAGGCCTTTTCTTTAAATGCCACAATAGTGTGATGATCTGTGGATGCAGGTGCAGCATTCGGCTGCTTTTATGTTGCTGAGCCGCTTTTGGTCTCGGTTGTACGGTTCAGTTGCAACCCGGCAAAGACAATGAGGTCTTTTACTTGTGAGTATATGACATTTTTGAAAACAAGCCTCCAGCCATCTAGTTTTCCTTTCTCAGGCTTTCCAAGTTCATTAGTCATAAACTCAAATATTATAATGCTCTACAAATAGCACAGGGAAAACCCTCAGCATTGTATGTGGTATAGTGGTTGAAAAACTGAAAAGGCTGCAAGCCAGGACTTCCGAACAACTAAAGACTATGGAGAATAATTTACTGGTAGTCTTGGCCTGTGTGATTGTATTTCTAACCCAGAGCAGACCCAGTATATTCAAACCACTTTGAATAAGTCACTATGCGGATAAGAAGTTTCCTTGAAACTTATCACCATTTACGTTGACTGAATTCATATTTATGGCAAATGCAAATCCTTTTAATGATTGACTGCGATCCCAAATTCCCCCTAGCTGTGTACATCTTGAGTCCTTAGTAACAGCCCAAGGGAACCCAGCCAAGCTTCTCTCACACAAAGCTCTATACTTAAGACAGGTCTAACTCCCTTCCCCATAGGCCATGCCATGCTCTCATCCCCGTATTTAACATTCTGACGTCAGAAAGAAGCAGAGGAGGCAGCAGAGGAGACTTTAATACTAAATCTCTCCCCCTGTCATTATCGGCCCCTGTGACCGCCTATCAGAGGCCCGTGAGTGATGTGGGAAAGCCTGTGCCCTGTCCTCCCAGCTCCTGTAGGCCAGGCCGCCTGTTCTGTCCAAACCAAACTGAAAACTACAGGACAGGAACAGCTAGGGTTGACATCAATGAGGCGCCGGGCTCTTTATGCCCACTCTGTGGTCAGGAGGAGAGAAGCCTGGATATTAATCTCTTTTACTCACGTCTTTCCTCGCATGTTTCCTTCCTCTTTCCCCTCCTCACCATGAAAGCTATATATCTGGGCTCTCAGTCACATTACAGCTTAATCAAATAAAGGCAGGGAGTGTTTCTTTTGGTAGCTGCTGCAATTACAGTCGCAGCTGGAGGAAGCATCCTCTCCAACACCGATACTGTGTTTGGAAGGTAGAAAGAAATTAACGTGTTGTCCTCAGCCCGGCTCAGAGTGATGGATAGTGCCAGCCACTGTTTGACTGTCTTACTTTAACCTGTAAAACATTAGATAGACTGTTAGATACCTAAATGCTTCAAACAGATGGTATTTAACATAAAATGACACAATATAGATCCAAAAACATCAAGACTATGTCTAATAAGTAGTAACTAGTTCAATGCTGACTGTGAGAAACCTCATTATTATTGTGGCTTTTCAAACACCTGTGGTGAAGTGAAAAAACCCAAACGTGCCAACTCAGTCAGTCCACCAGCCCATGTGATGTGGGCCTTTATGAGAGGACACCTGCAGCACCCAGCGTCCTCAGTCAGCTTTGTGAAAGCCTCGGAACTGGGTGGGGGACAGAGGGGAGAGCTAGAGGGCCAGACCCAGGTTTGTGCCCCGAAGGCCTTAACTATCACTGCAGTCCATGGGTTGCCTTTGGCCTTGCTAACTGTTCCATGAAATGGGCCCCAGGAACAGTGCAAACCTCCCAGAAACAGGCCGCTCACTGTTAGCCAACAGTGCTCTCTTTGTGTGAAAATTGTCAAAGCTGGCCCTTTTCTGCACCGGTCCTGCCTGTCTTTTGAGCCTCAGCTGTGAGCAAACAAAGCTGGCTTAAAGGTCTGCATGATGGTTAGCTAGGTAGCTGGCTAGCAGCATTAGTGTTTGTGTCAGTGAGAGCAACGAAGTTTATGTTTCCCGTGTGAGCAGGTGGGCTTTCAGTGACTAATTAGAGAAGATGACAATTATTCGCTTTCAAATCTAAGATTTTACACATAATGACGTAATAAAACCGATCTAGTACTCCCCGGATCTTAAAATTAGGGATACAGCCTCAGCTAAACAACAACATATTACTTGTTGGCATATTACAACAAGTCATTATAGATTTAATAAAAACTAAGACAAAATGCAGAAGCAATGTGTTGAAACTAAGTATACTCCATGTGTAGCTTATAAAACAACCTTTAGCAACAATAACTTGAATTGTTTC
>VUQR01002635.1:27926-39400 GCA_015108515.1 Hemichromis elongatus
TGTTGTGGTTTCATAGATTTTTTTTTTTTTTAAACAGGTGCTACAAGACATAAACCTACCCAAAGCTGAATATTCTGCATGTTATACAATCCTGCAGGCACTGTTTTTTTTTTCTTTCCTGTGAAAATCTTGTCATTATTGTGAATAAAAAAGTCATATAATTAACGATAAACCAAATGAAGCTGTTCGTTTTGATTTTAATCGGTACACAGAAAGATGATGCTAATGTTCCATGAGGACATGTCTGGAGCCGAAGCAATTAGGTCAAAACTGGCAACTGTATGTTGAATTTTTGTTGTTTTTAATAAAATTGATTACATATACAATAGTCAGCTCCTCAAGAGGAATTCTTGAGATTTTACTCATGTATGTGATTAATCTATTATAAGGCGTTTATGACAGTAGCGCTGTAAATGTTATAAGTAGCTGGAGGTGGAACTTATGTGGTGTTTGGTCACACTGCCATCTGGTGTTTCAAAAAGTACTGACTCACGAATTAAATCCATTTTATTCTCAGGTTTGGTTTCTGTGCAGAGTACATTGTTGGAAGTTTACTATTTAACCACGACAATATTTTTCCCTCTTTTTTTTTTTTTGTTTTGGTTCAGATTGTTGTACAGCATCCTTGCATTTATGAAATATATGGTAAACACAACACAACTGTTTTATTCTCCATCTCCTCCAAAATAATAGTTACATATTCTTTTGGTGAAGATTCAGCACATTCCCAAAAACTCACAATTTGCTTTTCTTGTGCTTCTTGGATTTGATCCCTTCAATCGAAAAACATAAAAGCCCTTTATTACAACAAAGTCAGTCGTGTGAAATTACACTGCTGTTAAACTACGTATATACAAATCTTAGCTGTGTATGACTACAGTCTGCCTTTACCAAAGTTCAGTCATTTAGACAACACGTATAATGATAAAAGGAATGGTTTTATATCTGGCAGGCATATTTTAAACAGTAGAAGACCAGAACAACTGATTTGGGATGCATATCAGCACACATGCAGATTACAGTTTATGAAAAAGGAAAGGACGGTCATATCCATGAATATTTTGTCTCTGGTGAACTGATGCACAGATTAGACAAAGCACAGAGAGTCTAGTGACCTAAACTCCTCAGTCATATTTCATGTGATCACTGAAAAAAAAAATTCTACAAATTAAACTTTCTAATGAAGAGAAATATTAAAATAATGAATTTTACTGGAAGCACTGTTGTATTTACTATTATTTAACTTGGTTCTTATTTCAGTGTTTGAAAAATCAACCATGTTGCACCAGTTGCCCTCATGTGACAGGGACGTGTTTCACATTTCAATAATCCCAGCAGCACATTCTTAAATATGCAAGCATTACAAAGGACACACAGCATTTGATAGGTATAGTGCCAAAGAGTGCAGTATACCTAATTGCACTTAAATCTATATGTGTCAAGGCAAGGCCTTAAAATATGCACCTATTACCAACTACAACATTGACATTCATATGCACCACAAGTGAATTGCAATCACTCTCACAGATGTGTAACACAACCATTTCAGTAATCATCCTTGAGCACACAGGTAAGCTAAACCATCAGTTAAACATTTCCACTTTGAGAAACTACTATGTGGCAAGACAAGAACTGTCCTCATTCTGTTAGGTCCAGGAAATACATATTTGGCAGCATGTCTGAAGTCCTTTCAAATAACATGTCAATGGTTTATGCACCACAACTTCAAGTGCTACAGCACAAAATAATACGGTATGCCTTCCAGAACAACAGAAGGTTGGCCGATACTGTTAATATTAATAAGCTGAAATCAGATATGCAGCGATCATGTACAGAATGTCATTTAATATTTAGAGGCTAAGGTTTCAGTTTCAAAGGTCTTACTTCCTGTAGGATACAATATTAACCAGCAGAGGGCTCCAAAGTATTACAATGAACCAGTCGTTGCTGCTTGCTAAGACCTAACCAGCTTTCTGGCTCGTTTGGGGGAAGGGGAAACAACATGCATCTTGTTATTTTCTGTCATTTATATAATTAATATAATTATCACGGAAGCCACAAAAATGTTTTTTAAAAAATAAAAATCATCATTTGCAATGTTCATGGATTTCTATTCTTCTTCCTTTATTGGGAAAAATTTTCAGTGAGTTTTTTAGGCTTAAAAATGCAGATTTGCAAAGTTTACATTTAGGGGAAATAGAAAAATACTGAAACCTGACTACTGATGTTTATTTTCATAGCTCTGGAGCCCAAGAGCCAGCGAAAGACTGTGCAAAAGGGAGCCCAACTTCTGGAAGTTTGCCAATTAGGACAGAGTGAGCTCATTTGGAGGAGGGTCTTGAAGAGACATTAACAAAAACAGCCTGTTACAAATAGAGCTTTTACTGAATGAACTATAAGGCTGCATTATTAGAATATTTTGAACTGTAAATGTGCCATTTGAACTTGGGCAAAAAAATATAAACCTGTAAATGAGCATAAGCCTCTTAAGACATCATTGTAAGCTTATAAGGGGCATTCGATCCAGTCTAGACTTACCTCCTAAATGCATTCAAGAATTGAAATAAAGGAAACATGACTGGGGGGTAAAACAGGTAAGGGGAATTATTCAGTCTGTGAAAGTTCAAGTCAGCAGACTACACCCACTCTGCCGCTTTTTCCACAGAGGATGGCGCTGTCACTCCAGGAAACCTTTCAGAACGGAGAAGTGGGTGAACGGACAGTGTCAGCCGAACCTGGAGAATAGTCTTCAGATTCTGAGGTGACCTCAGCAGGGGAAAGGCCACGGTGGGAGGGGCTGGCACCGATACTATGAGGGAGGTGGGCCTTTACATCCTGGTAGCATCTTCGTCTGAAAACTTGCTTCTCTTTATCAAGTGGCGTGGTCTGAGAGAGGGTGACAGAGCAGCAATCATTAGCGTATCTAGAGAGCCAGATCAGTGAGGATTGGCATCCACTCACTGAGGGATGAGGTACATTTTAGATGAGCCAGTGTTGTCATGCACTTGTATATGAAAAGCTGCATTTGCCTTGCAAGTTTTCTCTATGTGAAAAAAATTATGACATCATCTTCTGACAAATCAAAACTAGAAAAGGCAAGAAGAGGCAATAAGATCCACCAGTAACTTTTTTTTATGTTGTTGCCAACATTTCTAGTAAGAAAAATAATTGTTTTCATCTTGGAAAATAAAAATGAAGTAGCACAGTTTATAACAAACTCTCAAACAACCTTTTTAAATGCAAAATAAGTAAACGGCAAGGAATACTGTGCAGCTACCCGCCACAGCCCAAATGAGATGATGTAAGGTGATAAAGTGAAGGATATGATGAGGCACGAAAAGGGATCCATTGATGGGCAATATGTCAAACTCTTGGGAGATGGGAAATGGAGACTGCCAGCACTTTGCCATGAAAGCACTCACTTTATTTAAGCACTATGCTGTGTCATACCTTATCCAGTACAAAGGATGCTGGTAGCAGTCCAAAGACCCTGACTTCTTGATGGTTAAGTCCTGGTCCAGCTGAGCAGAGAGAAATGAGCGCAACTCAGAGGATCACTATGAACTCAAAGCATCACTGACCGGATTAGGAACACATCTCTACACTGTGTCACTATTGATAAGATACTCGCAGAAAGATGTCACGTCACTGTCAACTAGTTTTAAAATAAGTAAACAAAGAAAAGACTACATACAGGAAATGTAGAGCAATGCAGATCCTGCTTAATAACAGTGCTCACTTTAAAAATAAGTCATCTTTCAAATCCAGCTTGTATTTGTAACAATTTCAAATTAAAATATTATCTCCTAAAACCTCGTAATGGTCAACTATGTTATTTCTAAGCTCTTCTAACAAAAGTGCTGACAGTCCAGCTAAAAGGTAGGATGAGAGGGCAGAGCAAACAAAGGAAAATCTGGCAGTAAGGTGCAGATGGATGAAGTGATGACTGACAGAATAAAGCAGGGAGGTTGCAGATTTAAAAACAACAAAGGACAATCGTTTACCTGTTTCACAAAAGCCGCAATTTTAGTTCCAACTTAAAAGTTCATCCAAGGCATAAAACAAAAGCTTCTGCATGTGCGAGTTGTATGATGCGCATTAATGGCTCAAAGCTGAAAAGTCCTTCATTGCCAAAGCATGCTAATAAGCAGAAATCTACCATTGCACACCGACATGCAGTGTCAGTGTGGAGAGTGCAGAGCAGAGCTTACTGTGATCACGGACACTCCAGCTGTAGTGCTGTTGACCTTGACTCTGGTGTTAAAGTGCTTCCTGATCTTCCCAGCCACTGGCAGCTGGTGTTCTTTCTTTGACACACCATCGTCCTGAGAAATATATAGAGCCATACTTCATCAACTCTACTTTTCTCAACATCACTGGTATCGATGCAGATTCTGCGAAAGTACTGACTTCAAACTTACATTGACCCAGGGGTGATCAAGGACTTGTACAGCTGTATATCTTTTATCCACTGCTACCTGCAGCATCTCAGTGATCAGAGCCTAAACAGAGGTTTGTTAGCCACAAGAATTCATAATAACATATTGAAGGTGTCTGGGGTGTTTCACATGGATCATGATCACAGCAGGACCACTTTCAGACACAAACCTTGGCTGAGTCTGACACATTGTCCCAGTGTGGTGCGGGAAATTCAAGCTGGCCCCTCAAAATCTGTTCAAAAAGTGCCTCCTGATCTTCACCACTCCTGTATACAGTTAAATTATAACGCTGAGTTGGTCTATAGGCACTATTAGTTTTTCTTAAAAGCATATGGAAATAAAGTGTAATGCTTAAAGTAAACCTCCAAATATAAGAGCACATACCCACGGAAGGGAGGGAATCCACACAGCAGTATGTAATTGATGACACCTGCTGCCCAAATGTCAACCTTTAGTCCATATCTATAATATGAATATGAACACCACACATTAAGGCCACTTAACTCAGAAAAAATACACTCTTGCATTTTTTTATTGTCTTGACTGGACATGATAATGTAATTACTGACTCACCCCTTTTCAGCAACAATCTCTGGTGCTACATAGGTGGGTGTGCCACACACAGTATAGAGGGGCCCATTGACAACAGTAGCCAAGCCAAAGTCTCCTAACTTCAGAGATTTACTCCCGTCATTGTGCTCATATACCTGGACAGGATGCAGAAAAGAATAGTGGGAAATGCTGCATGAAAAGGTCACCAATAGTCAATTAGTAAAAATTTGATATCTTGATTATTCGCTATTTTTTTAAATTAGTGCAGTGATTTCAAGGAAAATTAATTTTAAAAAAATCCAGTGGCTGCACACACTGTGGTCTCCACAGAAAACTGTTTTTTGATTGGATCATGAAATGAATCTTATGTAACAAGCAGTAATACTAACAAAGTGAATGTGTCGTTATAAGACCAAGAATTGTTTTGGTCTAAAGGAGAAATTTAAGTATTTCAGATTGTCATTAAATTACCACAGAATTGTGTAATTTAATTTTACTTATTTATCTATGCACCATGTATTATTATTATTATTATTAGCTTTAAATCAAAGCTTTTATGTACACATATGTACAGACTCTGAGAAATAAACAATGACAAGGAAAAGGGACTAATATGGAAATTGGATATTTTACAATGCAAAGTGATTCCGCACCCATACAGACGCTCTGTGCAGAGTCGTACTTACCAACAGATTTTCTGGTTTTATGTCCCTATGGACAATATTGAGACTGTGCAGGTACTTGATAGCACTTGCCAGGTTGAACAGCATAGAACTGGCATCGCGCTCAGTGTATTTGTTAGAGGATGTAATGGCATCAAAGAGATCACCCCCCTGGAGAAAGAGTGTTTGAAATGTGGAAGAAGCCCAATGCTATATTTATAACAGTCTGACGCAGATAAATAGTAGATAACATTCTCTTTTTAAATGAAGTCAATTAATTCAATTATAAACCAGTCTATAATAGCAAAAAGAATGCATTATATATGACATTAAAAATGTTTTTGATAACTTATTTTAATTTTTATCTTGAGACATCTGAGGTTTAAATTTCTTTATAAGAAAAAAAAATCAGTACCTTTACTAACTCCATTACAAGATAGAGGTCGTTTTGGGTGTCCATTTCCTCAATCAAGAGAACTATGTTGGGATGTTTCACACGCCGAAGGATTGACACTTCACTCTGTATCATGTGCTCCTGGGTGACAAAGAAAACAATCTGTACGCTGGAGCCAGAATACTTTATACACAATGTGTGAGACTTTTTTTTTGTAATTTGGAGAAAATAAGCAAAAACTGTTTTCAAAAGAGAACTCTGTTAACTAGGATCATTTGATGCTGTGATTTAAACAAAAAACAATCAGAACCAAATATTTTTGCTTTAAGCAATATAGCACCCCCTGGTGATCAATGAGTTAAAAAAACAAAACAAAAAAAACAAAAAAAAAACAAAACACGACTCGCCAACAGTTGAACATCTTTACGAACATTAGGAATTTGATGGTGTAAAAGCTGATGTCAGCAGGTGCAGAGCAGGCTCACCTTTCCCCTGCACTTATCTTTGCTGATGATCTTGAGTGCATACTCCCTTCCAGTGGATCTCTCCACACACTCCCGGACCACAGCAAAGTTTCCGTCCCCTAAAGTTCTCCCCACTTTGTACCTCTCTGCTATGGAGGCAGGGACTGAGGAGTACTCATCCATTGGCTCAGCTGTGAAAACAAAAACAAAGCATACAATCTATAATAGGTAAAACATTATATGGTAGTCTAAATGTAGTTTGCAACCTGTTTTTTGTTTGTTTGTTTAAAGTTAAAAATGACACAAAAAAAGACATAAACTAACCTTCACTGCTCGGCCCATCTCCTTCATCCATTGAGCTGCATACTTTGGTAGATGCCAAGGAGAGTGAAGACCCACTGTGTTGAGATCCCTGAAAAAGAAGAAACAGCTATTGAGTGAGAATATAAAGATAAACAGACGTACTTGTCTTACACAAATTTCAGAAGGGGAGCAAAGCTTGTAAAAATGTGATTACAGCCAGATTACACAAAGCTTGTTTGTTCCACTCTGCTAGCCTTGAGCATGAAGATAGCAATGAAGCAAGCGGAAACATTATTACCGACACAAAGACTACCAAGTGATTCTAGACTGACAGAAAATTACATCCAAAACTCTACGACAGTAACAATACCTACCTGAACCAGAATTATGAATAAGTGACACCAGTATCACTGACACCTGGAGACTGTGCACACTCCTCGTCCATGACCAGATATAACATAATCAATGCAAAATGCTGCTGCTTCAGTACAGATTATGTTTCATTTACAAGTTAGCTCTGAAAGTTGCTAGTTAGCCAGCAGCATTAATTACGCGAGCTTTTAATTTACTAGTGTGTTTGATTAATCTCTCCTAATTGCTTCATTGTGACAGTGGCTCCCTGAGTTCATGTCAGAGTTTTCTCCCCAGGATTTAAGCTCACTTAAGCATTTTGGATTTTTTCCCCCCATTTTCCGGGTAAATCTTTATAATGATACAAATGCAGGCTTTGATGGGGTATGAAATTTCTTTCCATTAACATAACTGCATTACAAATTAATTTAAAGTTGTTAGGTTAATTGGTAGTAAGACTCACGCATATTCCATGAAATACAAGTATGGTGATAAACTTCTACAAATCATTTCCATCAGTAAAGTTCAAGGCTTTTGTTCTGTTCCATGACAGTGCAAGACCTGCTGAAGCACTTAAAGTTCTGTCTAATTAAATGAAAAACTTCTTAAAATTCTTCAACCTTGGCACAACACAAGTCATTACCTTATTATTTACATTTTTTTTACCTGTCGTCTTCTGAGGCTAGCAGGACTGGTTGGAGAGGGGCTTGGAGACTTTCCAGAACGAGGTGTGGACAGCTGACTGCCTGCAGTGCCGTTAGCTTTTGGTATAAAATAAAGAATAAATACCGTAGTGTAAACCAAGTTCACAAGATGTGAAAGAACAGATCACATACAAACTCTAACCTGAACCGGCAGATGAGGGAGACTTGCTCCTGCGGGGCATTCCACCACTTCTTGGGGAAGAGCGACCGTGTACTGAGGGGAGCCGCCCATATGATGCAGACTTTGTTACCCTGCATTCTGCAAAGAAATCAAAACAAGAATAATAAAACGTGTGGACTGTTGCAGCATCATTATGCCAGAGTAATAAATGATCAGCTTTCAGTATAACACACTGATTTCTTTCAGCTTCTAAAGCATTTTTAAATGGTAAATGGACAGGTTCTTATATAGTGCTTTTCTACTCTAAGTACACAAAGTGCTTTACACAATTTGTTGCATTCACCTATTCACACCCATCACACGAGCACTTTTTCTATGCTTAAGTGCTTTCTATCCAACACTGACTAATGGATGCATCAGAGTGTCATCTTGGGCCTATCAGTATAAACCAAATGATGACATCAACTGCCTACCAACAAGCACGCACTGTAACTAATTTAGATCTCGTGTATATCATTATCATACAATTTAAAACAAAGAAAAATTTTATGACCAAATGAACTCAGAGATTCTTGGGCTATGGCTGGATGAGTACAGGATGCCATACACCACTTTGAGTCAAGACATTTTTGTGTTGAGGATAGGACGATACTCTCAAACCAATTGCAAGTCTCTGGAAGACATTTTCCATAAGCAGAGGTATAGAAAGGCATCCACAGCATGTGCCAAAATCTTTATGCAGGACAAAGATTGACTACATTGGTCCAGTAAGCTCAGAGCAGTGTACAGCAAACTGCCATCCAGAAAATATATTTCTTTCTTTTCTTTTCTTTCCTTTCCTTTCTTTTTTTCTCCAAAAAACTTTAGCTATTTTAG
Source organism: Hemichromis elongatus (assembly GCA_015108515.1). Classification (NCBI taxonomy): domain Eukaryota; kingdom Metazoa; phylum Chordata; class Actinopteri; order Cichliformes; family Cichlidae; genus Hemichromis; species Hemichromis elongatus. The sequence continues at coordinate 36,793 of VUQR01002635.1, forward strand.
CAAGCTAATTCTTCTTCATTTGTAGAGAAGAGTCCATGTGGTAAATGGCCTGCTTGAAGTCTAGACATGCTACATGTTAAAATATTTTATGCATATTGAAATTAAAAATATCAGGTAGGAGACTATAAACTTCAGCTGCTTCACAGTTTGATTTTGAAAAAGAAAAATGTGAAGGTGAAGATTCGGAGCTATAGAAAAAGGTGATGCAATACAACGGTGGGCATGCTCATGATGCAAATTTTATTTATTATTTAATTAAAAGCCCATTTCACAAAAAAATATAGATTTTTTTTTCCATTATCATCAACTGCCAATATTATATTTAGTATTACTATTAAATATAGGGTTCCTGTGTTTTTCAAATGACTGCACAGAAAACATAAGGTGAAGAACAAAAAACACAGGAAACTGCTACTCAGAACTGAGTGATCCAAACCTCATCCAAACTACACTTACCACTTTCATCCAAATTGAAGTCGTCTTGATAGCGGAACTTTTCGGGGCCACAAGCAATGAATATATCATCTTCCCCAAAAAAGTCCTGAAGGGAGGTGACCTGAGAAAGATAATGTCTGTCAGCGGTAGTCCAATAAGTCTGAAATGCTTTCACTCTCTTTCAAGTGATACTGTACAATCTGGAAACAAGATGTGTTAACATCTTGAAATTTTGCATACATGCTATAACAGACAAAGCAAAGACATAGAAACCATATAAAGATGTGTATATTGCTGTTTCAAACTGAGACAAATGAGACTCAATGTGTCAGTGTAAGATATCATAACAATGTGACACATCAATGCTAAGTGTAGGATCTAACATAAAACATACTGGACAAAAATTTCATTAGAAGTCAGGTTGCACAGTGATTGGCACTGCAGTCTCACAGCAACAGTTATGTAGGTCTGAACCCTGGCAACATGCTTTCCGTGTGCAGTTTGCATGTATTGAAATCTAATTTCAAAATTTTCAAAATTTCCTGCTAAAAAGGTCTTTTCAATAAATACTTCACATTTCACTATGTGTCACATTTGTGCAAAGGATATAGCAGTTTGTTTATATATGGGTATGGTGACTTTTAAACTTTGATAATCATGTTAAAGGCATTATGTAAAATATTAGCTAAAGAAAGATCTACTGTACTTTAATGATTACAATGCTGGATTTAGGATACGTCACAATAAGCATTTATTCGAACTGGCCAAAGCACAAAAGAAAAATTAATTTTACAGCATATATAGCATATGAATAATAGAATTAACCTCTTGCTACTCCTGTAACAGCCCAGCTGCACTTTAATGTCTTCAGGGTAACCATTAAGAAAAGAAAAGCTCCTTTTAAACCTGTTAGATTTTATTCAGTGGAGACCACAACAATGGTGTCTGTCTGTCATTAAATCGTTGTCATCTCTAATGGGAGATTAAGTTAATTGCCCTCTATTATTGTGGATTATATTTTGGAAAATCACTTTGGAAAATGCTCAACGGTAGTTACTCCTTCAGGGAGCCAATCACAGCAACACATAGTGTTCAGGCTGTTTCTGAAAAGAAAAAAAAAAAAAAAGCATTTCTACAATGTACTTTACTTAGTTTAAGTTTATCTTAAATTAACACAGTAACGATGTACTCAGTGTAATAACAACAGAAGTGTATATCAGAATTAGGGCCCGAGCACTGCGAGTGCGAAGACCCTATTGCATCTGCTCCAGTGCAAAATGGCTCCAGAGTGCCACCTATGCCTCCTTAAATGAAGTCCTACGGCCACATAGTTTGAGCTAGATGTATGAAATTTGGTACACATGTGTATCATGCCAAGACGAACAAAAAAGTCAGTGGGCGCATTGACGCAAACCCAATAGGAAGTCCACCATTTTGAAGTGAAGGTGGTATTTTGGCCCTGATTTTACCATTTACACGCCTTGTACTTTTGCGAACTCCTCCTAGGGATTTGATAGGATCAGCTTCATACTTGGTCAGTCTCAACTACACACCTGGGTGATGTTAAATTGCGGAGCTTTTGAGTTTTCGGGGTACGGTGTGGGCGTGGCGGGACACCGAACTTTGATGATTCGCCATGAAAATCTTTTTGCCTCTCATTCCCACATACATTATTCAATCTGGACCAAATTGGAGACATATGATAAGGCTCCGCCCCTGAACGTATTTCAACTGCCATATTTGACAAGGGACAGCGCCACCTAGTGGGAACAGGAAATGTCATGTTTTATACTTTGGGGTACAGTATAGAGGTGGGTGAACTAAGCAGCCTCAAATTTCTCCAGGAAAGCCTTAAGGAGTTGGTCTTGGCAATACATTAAAAAGTGTGAGTTTTGGGGAAGGGGTGTGACCTCAGCAGGATGGCGAACATTAATGTCTCGCCATGAAGAAACAAATTAGTATAACGCAAAGAAATCCAGTCTGATCAGTACCAGACTTTACAGGCATGATGACAGACCCGCCCTGAACAGATTTATATGCCCATTGTCTGCAATAATCATAGCGCCACCTAGTGGGAACAGGAAATGTCATGTCATATACTTTGATGTACTGGTTTTCACTGGTTCATCAGATCCACTTCAAAAACGGGGAATATTAACATCAGTCCTTCATG
>VUQR01002638.1:7268-20213 GCA_015108515.1 Hemichromis elongatus
TAACAAACTCACAGCTCACGATAAAATTTCAGAATCAGTGTCAGGAAGAACTATGAAGACCCTCTGATTCGGTAGCTTGTAGTACCACTCTCCAAAGCAATAATTTAATGTAATGCCCATTCCTCTTCAGTGTTGCTTGAGTTCATTGAGGTTTTAGAGGTATTTTTTTTTATACAAAGCTCTTTTAATGCCTTCAGATTGAAGCCTGGACTCTGACTGAGACTTTGAAATGCTTCCTTTCTTTTTCAGCCATTCTTTTGCAGATTTGGTGATGTGCTTGGGATCGCTCTCATGCTATATGGCTCAGTTTTTGCCAAGCTTTTGACTGACAGATGGCCTCGCAAAGAAGACTGTTATACAGTGGAGTTCATGGATAACTGGGTGACTTTAAGGTGCTCACGTCCAAGTCAGCACCCCTCCACCACCTTGCTCACGGTAGGTGTTTGTGCTGATATTCATCGTGGCCAAACATCTCCATTGTTAAAGAAATCTTCTGCTTCCCTTCCAAACAAACCACACTGGTTCACTCTTTTCTAACTGTCATGAACTTTAACATGCCAACTGAGGAGTGTAGTGTCTGACGTATAGTTTATAGTTTTATTTTTATTTTGCAATTACTTTAAGGAATGCACAGTTCTGGCCTTGAGCTAAATTTGCTGGGACGTCCGCTCCTGGAAAGATTAACAACTGTCTTGAATTCTGTGAGCAATCTTTCTGACTGTAGAATGATGGATTTCAAGTTGTTTGACCTGGCCTTAATACCCTTCCCAAATTCATGGGCAGCAACAATACCTTCTCTGTGGTTATTGGTGATATTTTTCTTCTTTGGGACGGTGTTAAAACACACCTAAATGCTCTGGAGCAGCACTCTACCCAAACTTCACACTGGCTAATCAAGTGCAGCACCTGGCTGCTCTTGATTGCCTTCATTGCTCTCACGGAAGCAGTATGGGTCTACTTAGTGTTTTTACATTCAGCTTTTGATGTCGTGATATGTAAAACCTTAGCAATGACAAAAGGGTGTACTTTCTAATCATCAAAATTAAACCACAAAAAGCTTGAAATAGTATGTACTGAATATTGAATGCAAAAAAGTATTGCTTGTTATGATATTCTAATGTGCTGTTCATGAAATCAAAAACTGTTTTACAAAAAACAATAAGAGAAACGTATTACCCAAAGATTCACAGGTAATAATGTAACTATAGATGACAGTACTTCATTCCCACATAAAATAACTATTAACAACTGTTTGTTGTGGATTTAACAATAATAAAAATACTTTAAAAAAAAAACACATCCGGGTTTATCTGTTTTATAACTAAAGTGCATTAAATGTTGCAAAGGACCCCATAAGTATCATCACCTTGCTGTGTGAAAAATATAATTGCTATAAAAGTAATAACAGCAGACCTTGGTCAAACAGCATTCACCTTGATCAAATGGCACTCGAGCTGCCTAAAACAAATAAATCTTGGCAGTAGTTTTAGTCTGAACGCCAGATGGATGAGCTTTGACATGCTGGATAATAACTGAGTGAATGAGGACAGCAGACTTCATGCAATGACAGCAAAGTATTTGAAAGTCAATTTGATACGGTTTCCTTTTGCTGTCAAATTACCTGTCTGGATGTTTTAATGTGGTAATGCTCACCATCTGCTCTGTCAGATTTGGGCAGAATAAAGCACATATTTAAAAATGATTAAACCTTTGAGAAAATGGGAAAGGCTTAAAGGCTAATTTTTTTTTTATTTATAATAATTCTATTAACTATGTTCCACTCCATTTATAAAAAATGTTTGTAATGTGTTTGTAATAAAACAATGATATCAGGAGAAGTAGTATATGTAAAATCCGCAGTCTGTATAAAGAAGATGCACACAGCCACTGTGACAGTATCTCTCGTTGTGAAACTGAGGCGATGTTGGTGTTTCGAATAGGATGCAAGCAGATGCAGGGTGGGTCTTACTGAGATGCTGAAGGAGACTATACGGCCCAGCTCAATATGACTGATACTTCTGGTTTAGTAACCCTCTTAACAAAAATGACCAGATGACCTGAATCTGTCAGGGGGCTGGGCCTGTGACCCAGCATTTTTGAGTTTATTTTATATTTTTGATTTCTTAATTTATATTTGCTAAGGTTTAGTCTAATCCATGTTATAATCAAGGTCATTGTAGTTTTGAGTCTTTATCTGGTCTCATGTGTCTGTCTTTGTGTTCCATGTTGTCAAGCTTGTGTTGTCCACGTCTTATTATGTTTCCTGTTTTATTTTGAAGGGACTCGTGTTCCATGTTCGGTGTGTTTAGTTTTGCTTCCCCTGTGGCGTCATGTTCATTTGTGTCAGCTGTGTTCACCCAGGTGTTTCAACTTCCCTTGTTACACTTCTGTGTATTTAAGTCCTCTGTCTCCCTCGGTCCATTGTTAGGTTTGTCTGTGTATCTCATCTTATGTCTGTGGCCTTTTTCATCTTTCGGCACGTCTACATTTGTCATGCTCCTGTTCAGATTCATGTTAATGTTTTTGTTATAGTTTTCTTGTCTCCTTCTAGCTGTTCCCAGTTTAGCAATTTAGTCATTGCCTCAATTCACCTTTCCCTTTGGTTTTGCCATCAGCCTAAATAAACGGCATGCTTTTTGGTTCTACACCACAACCCACCAGCCATGCGTGACAGTTTCCAGGTGTCTTTACCTTTATAAGAGGAAGAAATCGGCACCCTGGAAACATAGAAAGCAGAGCATGATCAGGTGTTATGACCTAGACCATAATTGTTTCCTAACAAAAAGTAGTAACCAAGTATCATATGATGCAAATATGAAATTAACAGTAAGTGAAAAGCTAAATTGTTTTGATGGTAAAGTAGAAACCACTTAGGTTAGAGTCATCACATCAAGACAAATACATGAAAGGTCACTGGACTCCGGTTTAGCCAGAAATTTGAAATGAAGAAAATGACTTCAATGATAAATGACTTAAAGTGTGGGAAAATGATTTTAGGAAAATCTTTGCTCGAAGACATGATTCCCCAAAACCATATTTAGTAAAACATTCACAAGTTTGGCTTTTAAATTGTCAAATCTGTGGAGCATATCCTGAAAATGAAGTCAGCATTTGTAGAAAATATTTTCTGGGAGCTCCGATGAACTGAGAAAATGTCATCTTAAAGTAATTTGTTTCCCATCAGTTTAAAGAATATTCAAATGTGTCAGTTAGATGTTGACATTAAAGTGAACGGATGAGTAATCTGATTGCAAAACCAGGATTTCAGAAATACTCGTATGTGTATGTGCTTAACATTAACCTTTCTTAAAGCAGTCCTTTGCCTTAATTCAGCTTTTATGCTGAACGTCAAATTAAAACTTCCTCCCTGTTTCAAGATATTTCTGCAGTGCCCAAATCCGTTTCACCTCCTCCTCCACTTGGATAGGCTTTGATTTATAATTCTAAAGTAAACCAGCTGGGGCATGTTTGCATAGACACACGCACACACACACACGCACGCACAGCTTGTGTGCGCACTGATGCGTGAATATACACCAACAGCAGCGCCTCGCCTCTGCAGACAACTTCTAATACACTGTTATCTTTGTGTTTTTTCCACCTCGCGACTTATCGAGTGCAGCCTGCAGGCATATGACCAAAGAAGAGGGGAGCAGAGATGATTGATAATTAAGTGAAGTACCTGTATCGGTGACGTGGGTGGGAAAGAGAGAGAGAGAGAAGAGAGAGAGATGGAAGGAGGCGGGCCGGAGAGGAGAGAGAGGTCTTGCCTCTTGTCTTGCCGAGACTCTTTGATTCAGTGGCAGTGGCTGAGACAACCCTGTTACCGGCCACTGTTAACCGGGTAAGTCATCATGTTCTTCTCCTCTCTCTTTAAATAAGAGCATTTAACCTTTGTCTCTCTATAAAAACGAGAAGAAGTTACTTTACAGGTCAGGAAGTCGGAAGAAATAAAGTTTATGCATAAAATGGAAACAGATGAGGCGACAAAACGCAGCGCGGCGGCAAATTTGGGATCTTCGTGGAAGTCGAGATTAAGAATTGGCTCTTTTTAAAAACCAGAGTAGCCGAAATTGCTGTTATGAATTATATGAATATAGAAACGGGTCGGTGGTTTTACTTTCCGGGTGCTGAAGCGCTCCAGCAAGCCAAAGGGAAACTTGGGCGCTGTCCACGGTGCTGAAAGTGTTCGCGTGTTTAAAGTCGGTCCGGTTTTCGCAGCTATATCTCTGTCTGTATTGACAAAGTTTCTCATGGATAACCCCTCTCTTCTCCACAGTGTAACTAAGAGCCCCGATCATACTCGAGACCAACAGCTCGTGGCAAAGCAAAGACAGATTCCCCTGAAGGGCTCTGTTTCTTTATCGGGTATTTGTCTCCAGATATAAACCCAGACCTTTGGTCAGATCCAACTTTAGAAGAAAAACACGCTCTGTACCGGATGAACATAACGTGTGAAGATGCATTGCGTGTCTGATGAGTGCAAAATCCGCCAGTCAAAGTCCGTGATCAAGAGCTCGGCGCAGACAGGAGTACCCGCGGTGAAGAAACCCGCAAGAAGCTCCACCCGGTAAGAAGTGGAAGAGTAATATTGAGTGAAGAAAGAGAAGAGAGTGGGGGCCAGCAAACGAACACCAGCACGTCATCAAATGATGGGGATAAAGCACCTTCTGCTTCTTTTGGTTTACTTAGACCCTCTGAATGTCCTTTGCGCCGCCACCGCCAACAAAAAAAACAAAACCCCGCTGAGGAGGATCCCAAAGGTGAAGGAGGTCAACGGCAGCACCACCGCGGTCCCCGGAGCCGCCGCCGTCCCGGGGAAGATCACCCAGGTCCAGGCTCCCTCGCTCGTTGCGTTCCAGCACGACACCTGCATGGGCTACTACGACGTGAGCGGGCAGTACGACAAAGAGTTCGCCTGCAACAACACCGACCACCGCTTCTGCTGCGGCAGCTGCTTCCTGCGCTTCTGCTGCGCGGACCGAGGGAAGCGGCTGGAGCAGAAGACATGCACCAACTACAACACCCCGGACTGGATCAAAACCCAGCCCCCGTCACCGGCGCCAACAGGTGACACGTACGACCCCGAGCTGGACCAGACCAACACCACGGTGTACATCACCTGCGGGGTCATTGCGCTCATCATTGCCATTGGGATTTCTGCAAAAGTTGCCTACGATAAAGCGACGAAGCCCCCTCAGGAAATGAACGTGCACAGGTGAGATCATTTTTTTTTTTTTTTAAATGTTGTCACAATCCAATCTGGGAAATTTTAAAGTTTCAAAAATGTCCTTTATGTAATTTCGGTTGTAAACTTGTGTTCCTGTCTGCACTGTTTTACTCATAAAAATGTCAACCTGTTTTCATGTGTCAGAATAATTAAGGATAATTCCTAAAAATACAATTAAATGATCAGATGGGGAAACACTTTTGCGGATTGACACGGGCTTCAGCTCAGAATGAGACTTTTTGCTGTCAGTTCTCTCCATTAGCTTTAAAACCCAATCTATATAGCTGCTCTCATGGGGAATCAACTAATCTATAGCATCCTACATAACTTACACCTTTAATATCATGGGTTCAGTCTGCCCCATGACCTTTTAACATGTGTCATTACTCTTTTTTCCCAGATCTTTGCTTTAAAAAAAAATCATAGATACCTTTACAGAGCACGCATCACATTCTCTGGCAATCTTTGAGGGGGGTGGGTGGTATTTTATGTCCGTCAAACCTCCAGGGAATAAAGCAAATGCCACTGAAAACCATTATAAGTGATCACGTTCGTGATGGGAGTGGTCTCTTCTGCAATGACCTTTTTTTTTTAAGTCCTCGAGGCACCAGTAGTGGTCACTGAATTGCTCAGTGAAAATTAAAGCCACATAAAAACACATCCTGTGGCCATTTCAGTCACAAGCTGAACAAACTGCTGTATGATGTGTGCAAAGGGCTGAAGGCAATGTTTGTTCCCCCCCACCCCCACATCATCATCATCAGAAAGTCAATTATAAGATTTTTTCCATGCAAATGACTTCTGTTTCCAGCCCTTATGTCCTGAATCAGAACTCTTCGACCATTTTTTTCACCTTCAAGGCATTCTTTATTGCCTAAAAATAATTCAGCTGACCAAATTATGGGCACCATTGTGCATTTGAAAGTCTGACGTGCTAAACACTGCAAATGGTGTGCGGTTGTGAGTGTATATGAATAGCTTTTACCCTGGTGTAAAATCTTGCAGTTTCTTATAACTTGAAACATTCATGATTATTGCAGTTGGACTCTTAATAAATTACAAAGAATAGCTGATTTTTCTGGACTGTATTGTCTGCAGCCTAGAAACAGTGGAAAAATTCAGATTATGGTTCATTTCAGCAGGATATATCATTTCCACATTTCTCATTTATTTTCTATGTAGTGCAGTCTCGAGGCTTTGCATTGCATTCTAAGTGATAAAGCATGGAGGACCCTACTCCCTATTTGAATAAAACTGAGAACTTTAGTACTTTATGCAAATCAAAAAGCAGATGCAAGATCTTTAGGAACTCCATCCCAAAATGGTTTAAATAGCTTATTTCTCACTTCAAATGTTGCCACTGTCTGTATGTCCATCCATCCATAGAACCCTAAAGCAAATGAAAATCTTTGTTATCTTTAATAACAAAGTGAATAAAGATAAAGTAAATCTAAATTTTAATCATCCTCTTTGGAATGATAGCTCAAAATGCCACACTAGTTGTTCATGTTTGCTGCCAAATGTGTGCAGCTGTAGTTTAACCCTATTCCATATGGGCTGTTTCACTGTCTGTAGCTTTAAATGGCCACCCCATCTTTCTAGAAGAGGTCTGTGAAATGGCAGCACACAGATCGAATGGCACCTGACACAGACATGAATGATACTTTGAATGGAAAAAAAATATGCCAATTGCCATATATAAAGCTAATACATATATGTATACATACATACATACATACATATATAAACGCTATTTGGAAACATTTTGGAAGCAATCTCATGCCATCATGGAAAAACGGCAAACGATCTAATAGTTATGTCATTGTCATTTGTCTTCACAGGTTTGGTGTGCATTGTGCTGACATTAAAAATAAAAGCTTTTCTTTGGAACACTGACATTAAAAATAAAAGAAAAAGACTCGGTCCTCAGTTCCTCAGATACCAGCAAAAGACCACGTGGCCTACTTTGCTCCTTGTAGAAACATTTTAGGTTTCACAACAGAGGATCTGATGTTGGACCGTTCTGAAGATTTGGCGGTGTGGCGACTGTAACTGTGACGAAGTCTTTATAACTTGCTTGCATCTGCAGTTTTTTAATTGGAGCTATTTGCATTTCAAGATTTTTATGGTATCATAGTATAGAACCTCATGCTGTTATAGAGTAAATTTCTGCAGTAGGGGTTCTTTAATTGTTTGTGTGGTATGTGATTAGATGCATGTCCTTTAACAGGAAGTACAAAACAGGTAAACTGGGAAACCCCTTTCTGTCTTACTGTTCGATAGACTGTCTGTTTTGCATGTAGCTGCTTGCTTCCGTGTCTGATGGATATTCTGTCACCGCTGAAGCAGCTATTGAAAGGATAATTAAGAATGGTGTTTAATTAGGCTTAGGTTGGACTAAAATTGCATTTTCCACTGACAATTAAAGAAAAATTATAGTCAGTCCGTCACTGCTGTTGTGCAATAGTCACTGGAGTCACCTCCTATTATCCATAGTTGACTTTGGACAGAGCAGGAGATGACGTCTTGTTTCTCTGCCAGAGCCCAGAAGTTGACTTAATGATAATTGCGCATTGTTATGCTTGGGTCATGAAGCTTTGTTGCCTGCTGATTTGAAAATGTCGAGAGAGATTACTCAGCTGTCTTTCTCAGCAAACACAGTAACAAGTTCTTGATAGAAAATGTCCAAATTCAGGCTCTGGCAAACAACACAAAGAAACCTTTTCAGCAAATCAATTATAGATTCAATTTAAGCTAGAGTGTCGGCTTTCTCCTTTCAAAAGCCGGCACAGCAAGCTTTTAATATCCATATGGACTTTATAATACAGTATTGTGTTTGCAATGGACACAAAAATAACAAAAAAATATCAAGATGCAGATTTATTTTAGTCTGTACTCTGAGAAGTGAGGCAAAATTTAGATGTATGCCTTCATACTGCTTTTCCATCCTAGCCATGGGGTGTACTTTCAAGTGGATCTGCTTAATGTCACCACTTCAATATGAGGGCTGGTGTCGAGAGTTTAGAGAGAGGACAATTAAACGAGGAGGCACGGCCTGCTGGGTGCTCAGTAGCATTTTCCTTCTTTTTATGACTTATTTATTTTCACCAACCATTTGGCACATAGAGCTGTTGTAATGATGTCTGCTGGAATAGACCTCAGAGGCTGGCAGCAGACATTCATGCTGACAGCCGTGACCACAAAGAAGTAGTGGAACATGGGATTAGCTTTATATTTGGCAAGGGCCTGCTCCTGAAAAGTGTGAGCGTCTCTCTTAATTTCCGGTGCTTCTCCAAAGTGATTTAGACTCCTACCTCTGTGACTGAGGGAGGAATGTGAGCAGAATATTGAGCTGTTGGCAGACCTTTGCTGTTTGGTCTGTGACCTTCACCGAAACACAAGAAATGTGAGTGAGAGCTAAAGTTTTATTGATCAAAAAACAAAAAAAACAAAAACAAGATGCAATTTATGCTAGTTACACATTTTGTGTTTGTGAGCGTTTGGAGCAGCGCGGCACTGGGCTGCTGGTTTGACTTAACCTCTTCACATCCACCTGGACACGGAGACCACATCTAGGGTTAGGGGGCGGAGTCTGGTTAATGTTCAAACCTTTTATAAGAATCTTTTATCAGAAATAATACCAACATGGATGATACTTCATTTGACATGTAACAGCTCCAAATTTCCACAAATTTTCCTCTTAGGCATGTAGTTAAAAAGTTCTTATTCAAATCTAACCCTGCACAGCTCACCTGTACCTGTGTAGGTGTTCAAAGACAAATGAAAGGCATCTTGCAACACTTTGACTCACCGATGTTCACATAAATCACTGAAATTGGAGGATTATTAGTTTCAGCTCATTTCCAGTTTTGGTCCTTTCAAAGGCATTAATGACAATAAGAAAACATGCGGAATATACAATGTTGCTTTTAGATCTCTGTGGGAACAACAGGTGATTTTAATTGGGTGTTCCCCAAGGATTGATTCTTGGCCCTTCGTAATTAGTAATGATTTTTCTAAGTCAATTTAGAGGCTGCCTTTATTTTAAAATGTCTAATATTGTGACTGTAAAATATGACCAAATATGACTGTACATCTTTGAGTGGTTGTTCTTGCTCCAATTTTTTTCTTATTGGATCCTAAAAGATTCTTCTTTACACAAACTTTAATGAATATTGTATATTGCCTAACAGATGCGGTTATGGAACTTATGGAACTTAATTTTAGGACTTTATTTTTGCCAAGTTCTATATCTTATAGTCTTCTTCTTTGTAAATAATTATTATATTATTTGATTACAGAATTATGCAAATAAAATTCCATATAAACAGTAATCAGATTTCTAACAGCTGCTCCTACAGTTTTGAAGAAGCTGTGTGAAACTTGCTTCCTTCACAATTTGCAGATTTATACCTGATTAAAGTTGGGTCAGTTCCTGCAAACTATACAGGATGTGCTCCTCCTGCACACAACGAGGTATCAACTGGGACGATGCAAAATCAGGTCGCCCCTGTCTGTGGAAACGAAACAGCTAAAGTGTGCTCATCCTGGAAGGGAAATGCTATTAATATACGGTATATCTCCCAAAGTCACAGAGTTATGGAAAAGCGAACTGCGTGGTTCCTTTAGGTTGACATTGACACAGTTAAATTGCCCTTTCATTTCCTCTAAGAAAGCACACTGCTGGCACTCCCTGTCAGAGACAGACACTGAGCCTCCAAAACGTTGGAAGCAGAATTAGTGAAAAATCACTTTTATTTTGCGGCTGCAAAGAAAAGACACTGACTTAACACTTTGCAAACAGGCCTCGAGCTTGAGTCCAGTACAAATAACACTCTGTATCATGTGCATTGCTTTATTGACCACCTGACTCCCCCGTGATTGTGGATGTAATTAGGATTTCCTTTTCGCCTTGCCCCAAACCTCTGTGGCTCAAATTGAAGCTGCAGCTTAAACAAATTAGGAAGAGCTAAGAAAAGAAAATGTTGGTAATTGCAAAAGGGAACATATCAGTTCATGTTTTTAAAATCACTGCGGTTTCCTTTCAGAGCCCTGGCTGACATTTTGAGACAACAAGGACCAGTTCCCATATCTCAGTATGAACACGAAAACATCGCAGCGCTTGACGGGTCCCTCAAAGATGAGACACCGGTCAGAACCTTGAAGAATCATTACACACCTGTTCACACTAAGGCAGCAAACCACGGTAGGTGACACTGCTCTGCATTTATGGGGATCGATACGTCATACTGTAAAATAGAGTGTGTGTGTGTGTGTGTGTGTGTGTGTGTGTGTGTGCTGAGGCCAAATAACTGGCTTTTTGTGTAGCTCTCACCGTACGTCCATTTACAAATCCAGCTTTACGATGTAGTGATGTGCAGGCGTTAAACAGAGACCTCCTTTGCTCTCGTTAATCTGCCACAGCGTCCTGTGATTGGCATCCATGAAACAGATCCTCTCTCTTGAGATGCTCTGAAGAGGCAGCATATACGGAGGTGCATAAATGAAACGCAATCCTCTGTCTGAGTTCTCCTCTTCCTCATGCTACGGTCGCATAAGCCTACTCAGCACTGGCTACAAACTGAGACGCAAACTAGTATCTTTTGCGGGATTACGCGAGCTTTTTGTCCAGAGATAATTCTGGTGTTACGCTGTTCCTGCTACTTTTATCTGGTCGGTCTCCAGATCCCTGCTCCAGGGATCAGCTTGTTTGCTAAGTGCCCCAGTATGGTGTCCCAGATTCAGTAGTGTTATGTTTTACTCTGGTGTCATTCTGCCTTCACCATTCTCTCCATCAGCACCACCACCCAACATGAAGCTAAGTGTCAGAGGAGAGCTCATACTGACAGTACTGAATAGCAGGATATTAGAGCATGACTCACTTTTCTGCTACAGAGTAACTTTCTTTCATTGGCATTTATGATTGAAATGGAACTGCTCCAACAGACAGGAGAAGCAACACGGCTTATAAGTTTGTGTTTTACCAAAGAAAAGCAAACAAAAAAGAAGAGTAAGTCACGTCTCGCATAATCGCCAACTCAGACGGTGTAAAATAATACAGTGTACTTTCTTCTCCATCATTTTCCTATATTATGTTGCCATTTTGCTCTGCTTTGGGATTCAAAGGTGAACTTCATAAACGTTCAAAACAACAGCCGAGGCCCAGGGGGAGTGCTTCTGAGATATTGCCTTTGCTACTTGAAGTTATAACTGAATTAGTGAGTGTATCTTTAAAGTAATAAACTGCATTATATTTGTCAAGGTTGAGATAATAAAATTACTTTCTCATGCAGTAGTAATTTGGCATATAATCCGCAGCACTGGTTTAAAAAAGTCGTGAAAGCCAGGACGTTTGGGGGAGGGGCACACAAACACACATGCACGTCTGTTTGTCGATCTTTGTGAGGATGTGTATTGGCATTAAAGCATTCTTTAAATATCACAACCAAGTTTCAGACTCTTCCCTAAACCCTAAACGACTTCTAGATTTAACCCTGACACCAACCTTTAACCCTCAAACGGGCAGAAGTGACGCCAAAGTAGCAGAAATGCATTAGTCCGTCTGGATAAAACATTAGAGCTTTGAAGCAGCTTTTAGAATAAACTTCAGTGTCTGTTTGTGTGAGTACAAACACCGAGTAAGGACTAGTGTGTGTGTGATTCACAAAGTGACACATAACTTTCTTCAGTATATGGTAACACCCACAGAAAAGATGTTGGTAAGTTATGAAACCCGCGTTTTATTACCCGGCTATTGTTTGCTGTGTGAAGAGAAGCCGGACCTCTCGGTGAAAGGGTGAACGGAGGTCTTAGGGAGGATGCTGATGGATGTTTAGGCCGAGATGGTTGAAGTTTTAGACAGAAACGGGAATTTAAAAATGAGGGAAACTGTCTCTGTTAAGCATTACAGTGTTAGTGTGAGCATCAACACTTTGTATGGCAACATAAAATTACTACTACGGTTAAGTATGTGGATTTGTGAGCCCGTGAATTTACACCAAAAGACTGAGGAGAGTGTGTTGCATGCGGTTTTATTTTCATTATCATAACTTCTGTAAGTTTTACAGAACATTATAAAGAGAGATCAGTTTATGTGCAAAACTGCATTTAGGTTTCATGATATCGAGAAACTGAAGAAATTTGAGTTTTTATGAGAGCAGCAGCAAAACACTGCAGTGATTTTTAAGTAGCAGATGAGGTCTGGGCTGAAGAGGACGTTATGTTTATATTTTAGTTCTGTATTTTCATCCATGGACTCCATTAGAGCGATTCACATTTCATGTTTCTCCACAGCTCGTCTTGTTTTAAACAGCAGATGAACTTAAATTTCCGCTTCATCCTTTCCTTGACCTCATGGTGTTTACTATTTAAGCCAGAAAGATGTCGACGATCCCACAGGTGCGGTATTCTTTTGGCAGCCTGAAACCGTCCTCTGGATCACTGCAACAAATCAGAGTTAATGGGCAGAGAGAATGAAGACAGATTTGAATAGACTTCTGTGAAACACTGATATACAACCATGAAAGAGAATAAAATATACTCAGAAGAAACTACACTCAGTGGATGGGCTCTAAAAGTAGGAAGCTCATTCTTTCTTCTTAATCTTTTTTTATCACTTGTCTTTATATGTTGTGATTAAAAAATAGCCCTTCAAAGAATTATAAGCCTACGAGAGCCAAGTCATATCCCCCCCCCCCCCCCCCAAAAAAGGACAC
>VUQR01002639.1:60672-73549 GCA_015108515.1 Hemichromis elongatus
TTTAATATACCCCCCCCCCCCCCCCCCCCTCCCAAACCCCTCTCTTCCTTAAGAAGGCCTAAATGACACCTACCCTTCGACTGAGACTATTTCCGATGAGGCTTCCGTCAACAGTTGTACAGATACTGCTCGTCTGTTGTAGATTTTATTTTTTTTTAGTCCTGCTGCCTCTTCTTTTATCTTCACTTGTCTAGTTTTCTCAAAAATTTTTAAGGACCTGCTGCACACCATGTCACAATATACCAACTTTTCATCTAATAGCTCTTTAAGAATCACCTTGTTGGTGCAAAAATAGCATTTTATGTATGTATGTATATAACTGTGTTATCATTGGCATTTTTCATAGATTCAGATTTCATAGATGCTGCCAGTAATAAAGTGCCTAAAGATACAGTTTAAAATTGTTTTTTAGCCAAATTGTCTGCTATGTGCAGACAAAACACTGGTTCATCCCACAAGTTAAGTGCCTTTTTGCTTTAAGTTCTTGAATGATTTATAGATCAGGTCAGTGT
The DNA here is from genome assembly GCA_015108515.1 of Hemichromis elongatus. Classification (NCBI taxonomy): domain Eukaryota; kingdom Metazoa; phylum Chordata; class Actinopteri; order Cichliformes; family Cichlidae; genus Hemichromis; species Hemichromis elongatus. The sequence goes on from VUQR01002639.1 coordinate 61,185, forward strand.
TGAGTGGCTTAACAATCAAACAAACAAAAACAAATAGTCAGGTACAACGACTGGACTAAAAATGAGTTAAAAAGCAGTCAGTGTGCAAAGAAAAGCTTTGAATGACCTTCGCAAAGCCTGGAGAACTGTGGCTCAAGACCACTTTAAAATATTACAAGAAAGTCTGGCTCCTTGGAAACTAAACGTAAAGAAATCAGGGGTAGCTCAACACTTCTGCACAGTACTGTAATCATACTTATAGTCATTTAATATTTACTTTATTAAATGGGTCTGAATGCAGTCAAATCACAGTGCAAAACACCTGCTGGCACACTGACACGCTTATAATGACCAGGCAGATGACAAGTAGGTGTCCTGCTTATTCATCCTCTCACTTATAGTGTTGCAAAGTTCATCTGAGGCTGATTAAGAACGCCACCACTTTAGCAGTTATTAAGTTGTAACCCAAAGTACTGGATTAATTGAAATTTTGACTGGATGTTGGCACAGACACATGTGAAAGGATTACTGGAGTATTTCTATCCTGCTTTGGGGAACACGAGCGTGCAGCAGATATTGCAGTATATCTAACTGCTTTGAAGACTTTTTCCTTAAAGATGCTCCTGCTGGTGTTAAAAGAAATGTCAGGTGATCACCATTCCTCCTCTATGGGCCATGAATGTCTGTATGAACCTTCAAGGCAACACATTCAGTAGTTTTACAGACCGACTGGCAGTCAGCTTGCCATTACTATCCCCAAATCCTGCTACCTTTCTTGCTATGAATACTATACAGTAATATGAAGAAGAAACTATGTAAATTCTCCCTTTTTAAATTACTGAAGCGATTCTTTGGTTCTTAAAAGGTTCACAGATTTAAATGAAATTCATTGTGTCGTCATTTCTTACAGCTCGTTGATGGGAGAACGGAGAGACATTTGCTGTCGCTTTTGTTTTCTTCTCTCTGAATCCAAGATGAACCCTGCTGTCAAGCACATAGTTCCTTCCCAATCTGATATTTACACTTAGCAAACACTGAAACCATGACATCATGGTTCTAGGATGAAGCCGCTGCGGGCTCGTAATTCGTCCAGCAACCTCACAGGGGAAGTAAATCACGGTTAAAACGCCCTCCTCTCGTTTTTAATCTGCCCTTAATGAAGTCTGGCACATTTCCCTTTAGTCGTGGCTCCATGACACGACTGTGATCTACAGGCCCAGCCCGGAGACCAGAGGCCCGCGGTCTCGGTAGTGATGTGGGAGACGCGGCTTGAGCCGGGGGGGGGGCTGCGCGTCCAGGTATGAGCCGAACCCCTTTGGCATGCACGGGGTCAAGTGGTTAACCCTCGTTATCTGGAGAGGACGAGGAACATGTGACTGGGATGTTCCAGCTGCAATCAATATCGAACAGTCATAACCGCCGAGACAATGCATCCTCACACACAGAGACGCCCGCGCACACCCGAGCACTTAGTGGCACATGTTTCTCGTCCATGTCACGTACTGTAAAGTCTCCACCAAAGGAAACATAAGGGCACAAACACAAACAACACGGATCCACTCCAAACACTGAGCCGTTTTAAACGGTGGGAAAACTCAGCTAATGTTAACAGACTATTTTCGGAGGCTGACACTTGAAGGTTGTTGTATAAGCTTTTCCTGCTGCTTTGATTTAACTGTAGCGCCAGAGAGGCCAATCACAACAGCTGGGCTATCCGCAGACTTACATTTCCTGTTTGTGGTATGCTTGATTGCTGTCCAGACGTCTTCCTCCCTTCTTTTCTTATGCTTATGCTTGCTTCAATCTACCTCCTCTCCTTTACTCGTCTCAGCCATCACGACTGACAGCAAAGCACTGATTACACACAAATAACAATCTGCTCAAAACATGTCCTCCACATATTACCATCCCAGTATGAGAGGCAAGTAAAACCTCCTTCTCTTCTCTTCTCTTCTCTTCTCTTCTCTTCTCTTCTCTTCTCTTCTCTTCTCTTCTCTTCTCTTCTCCTCTCCTCTTCTCTTCTCTTCTCTTCTCTTCTCTCATAGTAGTAATTAGGCTTGATAACCAACCAAGACAATAGACATTTCATGTAACCATCTTTGTCGACATATAAACATTGAGGAATCTCGATAGCAATCCTGATTAGTGCCTGGTCGTGATCCTCCTATCTTAACTTGCCGCAGTTCCCTGCATTATACCTTTTTAGCCTCTCGGATGAGATTAGAATTTGAAAAGGGAAATCGTCCTTTGATGCTTCATATCAAAGAACTAGACAATTCCCATTGAAAAGACGGGTAGAAAGTGAAGACATGTGCTCACAAACACACACGCACGCATATGTTATTAACTCACTGTGATTATTTGTTAGCGTAAGCTGCATTTTGTAGGCCTGTGGCCCGGAGGGTTTAGAAAAGAGCTAAACTGATGGAGAGAATATGCCAAATGCTGGCCTGTGGGGGTGTTCTGTCTATTCTAATAGAATTACCAGCCTCTGATAGATGAGTCTTTTCTCCGAGGCTACTTGTCTGTCAAACATTAGGTCACACTCAGCTTCCAGACTCGGGATTGGGGTGGGTGGGTTGGGAGGGAGAGAAGAAGGGGGCTTGAGGCGCAGGGAAGAAAATGTCTGGAGAGGTGCCTCACTCCCTGCCAAGAAAAGGAAGGCAACAAAAGTGAAAAAGGGTTAGAGAGGGAGGGATGGGAGAAGAGGGGGGGAAAAGAGCGAGGGTGGGAGCTGGTGAAAGAGAGTGAAATGAGTGAGAGTGGGGGTTAAAGAAAGAGAAGAGAGCGAGTGGGGTACAAAAGGGTGCATTCGAATCCACTCTAATTAAGGCCCGTGTGATGGACAGGACCTGCGGACGTGCCTTCTTTTCTTTTTTGAGTGTCTGTGTGTGTGTGTGAGGGGACGGTGTGACGATGGGAGGAGCCGGGGCCCTAGTAGAGATGTCTACTGCCAGCAGCCTGAATGGGACAAAGACCTGAATAGAAACTTCAAAGCAACCTCTGTGAGCTTGCCCCCCTCCCTGGTCTTCGCAGTCCCTTGGCTGTGCGATGGTCAACAAGCTCCTGTTCAAGTGTGTGTGTGTGTGTGTGTGTGATTCTGTTTGGCAGTCTGTTATTTTCTGACTGCTACATGCATTTCTTGGCAGCTATTCGTGCAGTGTGGATTTCAAAGTGTGTCTTTCTGCCTGGGTGTGCTTTTTGTCTTACGCGGCGATGTGTGCGTGTGCGTTTTAAAGAGCAGACTGCAGGATGCAGATATAATTGGAGCAGAGGATCTGACTCATTGCTCTCTCCCTCTGAACTGAGCGCCGGCTCTCTGCGGCGGGGTTGGAAGTGAAACAAGTAGCCCACAGAGCTGACGTGTTGGGGAAATTATTGTTACTAAATGATACACGGGGATTTAGCATCTAATTTGATCCCAGTGTCCTTACTGATTTTGGCCCGTGTTATGATCTTGCGGTATGCGTCATCTAATTCGATTTGGCTCCGGCTCAGGGCAACTAATGATCTTCCACTTATCACCCCTCTTCCTCTCCCAAGTTGATACTCGTCAAAGTGTCTTTCCCATCAGATCCAACAACCGCACATGACTCCCAACAACTGCTGCGGAGTCGGAATCACTCTGGGCCCCCTCAGAAAAACAGGAAGCCCTAAAGGGTGAGGGCCAGGGCAGGCAGAGAGATAAGATTTATGCATGTTTGTGTGCTGTACGCTCTGGCATGCTAACGATCGTGTGTGTGTGTTTGGATATCTCACAGAAGTATCTGTCCTGTCTGAACCCTTTTGCACCAGTCAAGTGTCAGGTCAGGCTCCAAAGCTCCTGAGATCAACATGTCATTGTTACTGCCTGGTGTCACTGACATGTCCTCAGTGACATCATCGCCAGGGGACGCTTAGCATATCTCTCACCTCTCTCTTCAGTGCTCATCTGAAGTGGCATTAGCCTCCGCCTCTAATCAGAGTACATAATAAAATAGCCACAACAACCTCATCAGTGGCTTTTATGCGCTGGCAGGTGCAGCGCAGCATTGTAATTTTGTAGGCTGCTGCAACTTTGATGTTGTATTCATATTTAAAGAGGTAGTATAGCAACCCTGGATGCATGCATGCATGTATGCCTTTACAATCCTGGTAATGGAAACATCATCTGAATAGGCCTTTTTTTTTCATAAGAAGCAGTAGCACTTGTTGTATTGCATTTCCAAGCAAACGTGCTTCTATTCATGCCATAGAAAACCACTCTGTGATAACCTTATCAGCAGATAGAAAATGTTATCTGCTATCCCGATTATGTCATATGTTTTCAGCTGAACAGCCGTAAATAAAGAGGCCGTAAAAAATCCTGGAGGAAGTTTTATGGGGAATAATTCCCCTGCCCTCTCTCTCACACACACACATAATACTGTAATTGTGACACACCTTAAAAGCAAAGTCGCAAGAATGATCACAGGGAATGCACATGTGCACACGCTCACGCTCACACTCTGAAAAGAAAGGAAGTATTGCACCTCAGAACACACTGTTGCGCAAACACACCTTTGGCAAACAAAGATATACTTTTTTTTTTTTAAAAAGAAGAAAAAAAAAAACACTTTAAACCCAGGGAGACAAACTCCTAAATCTGAGGATGTCCTTGTTAGTAAGCAGCCGAGGGTACATGAGTGCTCTCAGCCGCATCATGAAAGCCTCAGCAATTACTCCCATGCTCCCTCGCTCTGGCATAAATCTGCTCTTATCTCGGCTCGCTGCAGGATCAGGGAATATCAGCTCCAGCATCTGCTCCATCTACAAACCCAGCCACTAAAAGCACAACAAAGTGGTTCTGCAGGCATAAATAAAGGAAGGTGGTGGCGGGTGAGGGGGGGGGCGTACCGGAAGAAACACAGGGGGGTTGAAGAGAGGGAATATAGAAAGAAACTGAGAATGAGAGATAGGAGGAAGGGGGTGACGGGGGCGTCTGTATCTCTTTAGCATCTCTCTCTGCAATGTGTCAATCAGCCAGTCAGAAAAACATCATTCCAGCTCGGCTCAGTTAAGCAGAACTTCTTGGAGCGAAATGGAGATATATGGAGAGAATAAAAGGTCAACAGCATGGGTCATAAGGTGCAACTTTTACATTAGGGAGTTTGAGGAGATGCATAGTTAAGATGGGATGTTTTATCTACTAGAGAGGCAATCACTGATGCTTCTTTTGTCCTTTAAATTAACAATATTATTATTACAAGTTTATTCAGAGAGGTCAGCAGATTCCAGGCATGCTATGGACAGCAAAGTTGCTCGCACCTGGCTAAAGTAACAAGGACAGATGAACAGGACTCCAAACTATTTTTAGGAGGATGTTTATTTTCCTCACGGCCCGACTGGAACATCTTTCATTCTGGCCTCTTTTTTTTTTATCACAGCTGTGACCCTGACCCCCCCACCCCCCCACCATCACCACGCCGTCCTCTGCATCCTCCGCCTCCTCCGCCTGCCCTGTCTCCTGTGCCTCTCCGATTCGCTCTCTATTTCTTCCTCTCTCACTGTCCTCTACTCCCATGTTACCTTGGGTCAGCCACTCCTTTCTCTCTCTGCCTGTGTGTGTGTGTGTGTGTGTGTGCATGAATGGTAATGGAGCTATATAGAAATGTGTAACCATTCAAGTCGGTTCTGCTCAGCATGCACGCTTGGGAAGTCATAATAGAGATGAAATGCTACAAGTAAATGTTGAGAGGAAATACCTCAGCTCCAGGTGCTGGCTGAGGGTCAGGGGTGAAGAGGTGGCACACCAAGCCTCGGGGTCCCCTGAACTCTGACCTCACAAGACTGATGAATAGCGTGCTAACAAGGACCAGCTCTCTCTTAGGGTGTCTGCACTCTCTCTTCTTGTCTTTGACTACCTCTAATTTTGCTCTCCCAGGAACTGATCTGGCAGCAGCAGAGTAGTAATACTTATACCGGCTGAACCTTTAAAGTACCTCGCCATCTGTCGTCTTCCTTGGATTTATAATTATCATCATATCACATTCAAACTACGCACTGTCGCACTCTTACATAACCTAACCCCTATCTACCAGTGCCTGCAATACTTAAGAATAGATTGAATAAATTATTATTGGGTGAGGTGTTAAATCTTGGCCGGCAGTAGAAGTGCTTTCTTTCTAATGAGGCTCCGCTACATCGTCTCTGCTCCTCATCCGCACAGAAGAGAAGCGAGAAAGCCTGCAGCAGGCACGTTCACGAGCCTTCCGCCAACACGTACACACGCACACCCAGTACATACATGCACAAATGGACATAGTTCAAATGCGGGCGTTGCACACACACACACATACTCATATACACACACGCACATTCCAGCCGCACCCTGGCCCATTTGCAAAGCTGTATCATAAAGCCAATTAAAGAGATGAGTCTTATTAGCAGAGGTGTCTCAGCCCTCGTTCATCACTGGGGTTTCCTGGCAGGGGCTGGTGACATGCAGAGCTCTTCATCATCTTTATGAGACCTGTCTCATCACGCCCTTATAAGACACTCATCCAAACTTTACTGAGACTCATGATTTAGCAGAGCGGGCTTGGCCCACAAATCCATTCAGTCGTCCTCGGGTCACCTTTGAATGCGCTTCAAGGGATTTGAAAATGAAAGTGGAGGAAATGTAGGCCTTGTGTGGCACACTGCTACCTCGCTGGCTTGCGTGTCTTCTGTCCCCCACCCTCTTCCATACCCTCTCATTGAAAAACCCGTAATCTTGTTTCCTCTTCCTGCAGGGAAAACCTTTATTATCCTCACCGCGGAGCGCAGGCCCACTGGGATGAGTGAAAGTAGCTTCACAACAATGGTGTGAAGTGAGGAGAGAAGGTGTAGAGAATCAAATTCCAGGGTAACCCTGGGTAAATATCCTCCTGCTCCCAGCTGAAAACTCGTCTTGTTTTCTTGCTTCGCGAGGTCGAATGTCCCGCTCAGACCTCTGGACCACCTGCAGCTCTACTGATGACAGATTCCCTCCACACTCTGGACCATCAGTGCCAAAGAGAGACTAATCCTCCAGCTTCTATCCCCCAAGTACAATAGCCTTGTCACTCGTTCACTCATTTAGAATACCTTTAGCCTCTCCGCCTGTGTGTCAATATGAAGAAAACCGACAGGAGGCAGAAGGTGGATTCCCACGGCGCTCTATTCATAGCTTTCCATTGGAATCTCTGACCTGTTCTGGCTTGTCTCATGAAACCTGCTCATCATAATGAAGGGCATTGATCCTACTTCTCATTTCACATTCACCTTGACATCTCAGTTACAGCCCACAGAGCGTCTCCTCTTAGTCCAGGAGAGATTCTTTTCCTTTATTTGGTTACAAGATATTTTATTGGATGCCCAGCACATTGTTGGAATGATACGGTTCGGAATGAATGAGGCGCTAGAAGATGAGTCTGGACATTCAAGCGCTGCTGGCCTGTCTGTGCAAATGGGGCCGCGTGCCTAATCTGAGGCCGGCCCTGGTAAATGATTTTCCAGGGTCAGCTGCTTTCCTCTGCCCTTACAAGCTGAGAAGATTACAACCAATGTTCTCATTAATGATTTATCCACGGAATTAAAATTCTCCGGGTTTATCTCCTCGCAGACTCCTGGCGAAGTCTCATCCACTGCGTGAAACAGCTCTTCTTAGGGGGAGGCTTGCGATCAATCACAAGAAAGAGCAGCAATTAATGTAGCGCAAACATATTTTGAATGGCCATGAAATGCTGCTCAGATCTCCTTAAATGAGTTTCCACAGTGAACTCACGTGTACGTGTAAATCAGAAGTCCTCCTTGACCCGCTGAGGTTTCAACACCAGCTGAACTGATAGTGTATGCTGAGGCCTTTGGGTTATCAGAAGTAAATACAAGCTCTAAGTCCATATGAGGCTCTGATTTAAAATCTGCAGCCCTGACCTCGGCAGCACAGCTTTTAACCCCCAAGTCAGCCCAAGCAGATGCATTGCTGTGGGAAAAAGAAAAGGAAGTAAAAAAAACAGCCACAGAAAGAAAAGTAGAGGGAAGATAATCGCTTTGGCACAGAGCTGTGAGATGTGGAAATAACTTTGACAATTGGTTTGACAACAGCTACACACCAATCCAAGTTTCCTCTTTGGTCTCTTTCTGCATGAACACCACTAACAGCATGTTACAAAAAAAGGTTGACAGCTCAGATGACAATTACACAGGGCTGCAGAGGGAAGTGCTTCCCTTCGCAGTATTCAGATAGCCGACGTGTGACAAGCAGACGTAGTGATAGATGATCCTCTTCATGTATTACAAGCTGGACATGAAGGGCGCTCACTGCCAGGTCCTATTCTGGTACGCCCGCAGTGATCTGAGCGCCTCTTTATTAATCATGCACTTAACACAGAAGTCTCAGTTGCTTTCATCCTTTTTTTTTTTTCCTGCTACCACGCGTCCTCACTTTTATCAGAAGAGCACTGGCACTCTTTGTCTCCACATGACAACTTGCTAAAAATGGGATCTTTTTGATAGTCAACACAAAGGTAAAAGCTGTCGTGTGTAGCATGATGTGTACAGTCAGTCACTTAGTAGAATTGCAAGATGTATATCTATATGTATTATTATGAGTCAGAAAATGTACAGCAGAAAGGCCCCTGTGGGAAGAGCGGTCTGCCTTGAACCACACTGCCCCCATGTGGCATGAAAGGTAATAGCTTTCCAGGGGTTACCTGTTGTTTACCTGACATCCCAAAAAACTCTTAACTTTACTCTCTTGATATTCTGAATTCCCCTAAGTCAACATTTTGATCCAAATAAAAATTTTGTAATAACTCAAAATTTCGACCCATTTCAAACTGAATTTAAATAACGTTCACTGAACAATTACTTACTTTAGTTTGTTTTAGTTGCATAAAATAAAAAGACAAACTTTATTCAAGCATTCCGTTTAAATACAACCATTTTTAATCCTTACTAGAATGTTACTGCTTTAAAAATTTAAGACACAGCTTAACGGTTTAGCTCCTAGCCATACTTTAGTGAATTTAAACTTTCACTAAAGCTATCCACTGAAATTTACATTGTTTGTTAACAATTTTGTTTACCTGTAGTATAATTTGCTTTAACCGTTACTGCAATTTGCCAACGGTGTGCCTCCTAGCCAAACATTTAGCTAAATTTACATCGTATTTACATCAGCTAGATACATTTACATAAAAAACAACTGTTTTTCTGCTTTAAATGTTAATACCCAGTTCAAAAACGCAACCGCTAGCAAAAATGTGTGTTCAATTAATACTTTATTTATATGAACTAGTAGTGAAATTTGCATTTTTCCCCACATACCATTAGTATGAAAGCATGTTACTATTTCCCATATTCTAGCGTTAGGGTTCACCGGTTTGTCGTTTTTAGATTTACACACATGGACTCTTGGACTTTATATTAATTAACTGTTAGCTTGTTTAGTTGAACTTTATATTTTATACATTTCAGGCTCCTCCACCTTTAGAATCACCAAAACAACACCACATTTAAGCTCTGTAAAGAGAAATTAAGACGTCTAGAGTGCAGCCTTAGTCATAGCTCTATTAGCTGCAGTTTGTTGTGGTCAAAAGTAAAAAGTACCACAGATGAAATGTGTTGATTTTTATTCAAAAGTTACTGTCTCCAGACAAGTACAAATCAGAAAACAGAGTGACTGAAAGAGGATGGGATAATAGACAACTCAGAGTGTAGGCAAGAGTGCTGACAAAATAAAACACAGACATGGCCAAAATGAAGGAAAGAAATAAAATTTTGTATATATACACATGATCTAATAAGAATTTATACCGATGTAGTGGTAAGTAACAAACAATAAACAGTACTTTTTTTCCTTAAAAGAATTTTTCTTTTTTACTTACATAAAATAATTAGGCAAAACACATATAGGCTGTTTATCTACTTTATCACATTACATCTGACCACCTCATATTTCATGTTCTAAGAAGCCAATTATCCACCTTTAAACATGACTGATCCTCTGACATGGAAGATTACTGTGAGAAAATGTGACCTCCACAAGCATGTTTAAGGCTTAAGCATGGAATGACTACAAAATAAAAACCTCAGTAGACAAAACATTTCATTAAAACTTGTGTGTGACAAATACATGTCAAAATCTAAGCTTTGTCTAGCTGCCACAGCGCTGCTGAATAACTTTCATCTTCAGTATTGGCTGAATGACTACCTTACAGTTTTAACATTTGAAATCTAGAAGTATTTTGTGACCGGACTCTTTTTTTTCATGTTGAGAAAACCTTAAAGCTGAATTTCACAAGTCTTTTCATTAGTTTTATCCAAACTAATTTACATGTAGGAAAAAAGGTAGAAACCCGAAGACATTATCAAGACAAAGAGAGAAAAAAAAAATAAAAGAACAAAACATAAAAATACAAATTTAAAAATCTTCCTTGATGCATGGCTTTACATGCTTTCATTGTTTTTTTTTTTAAGTTTTACTTACACATTTCTCACTTTGTGACTGAAGGTTGAAAAGTTGAAAATAAGAAAATAATAAACCAAAAGCACATATATAAAATCAGCACCGATTCATATATAACTTTTATTTAAAATGTAGAGATACCCATTTCAACATTATGCTGCTGGATTTTAAAGAGAAAAAGGTGATTTTCTTTGACCGAGCCATTATCCTCCGAGCCCACACAGTGGTACTACTGGGATTTTAAAAAGAAAAAAGAAAGAAAGAAAAAAAAAAAAGCTCGTTCTTGAGGGGGAAAGGTGTACATATGTATCTGGTAAGATGGTGGTTAAGGAGTGATCCAAATCTTGGGGTAAGCTCTGGGACTTACAGCGTGGAGCGTTCAGTGGACTCTATAGGAATCTTCACAGCATAAAGGGATCTTAACTGACTCTACATGACATCTCACCATCTTAACCACCAGTGGTTATTAGGACCTCGACTCAGGCCCAACAACGGGAAGAAGAAACTGAGATAAAAGGGAGGGGGGAAAAAAAAAAAAAGCACAGAAACAAAAGACCTCCATCCACTTGGCTAACACAGTACAAGCAAGCTACTACAGTCCGTTTATAAATTACTACTTCACACCTGGTAACTTACTACAATTGTAAAAAGGGTTAGACATAAACAAAAATGTTTCTTAAGTTAAACACACCATTTCATCCCCGTAAAAAAAGGAAAATAAAAGGAAAACAAAAAGCTATTACTGATTTTTCTTCAGACATGTCTCATCTCTAATAGGTTTGGAAGTGGCCTGTTACGCTATTTCTGAACAGGAAGAGCTTACCCAAGATTATAAAAGTAAATATTTGAAACAAAGTCCTCTCTGAGCAAGCAACACTGAGTGTGGGTTGTCATTGGTCCACGTAAAGTACAAGCCAGATTTTTTTTCTTTCCTTTTTTTTTTTTTTCTTTTTTTTCATTTTTGCCTTTTCTTACAGAAAACACTTCTGTTTTCGCATCTAAAATTCTCTTTAAATACAAAGCGCCTCTTCTCTCGTCCCAGCATCAAAATCATCTGGATATTAGCTTAAAACATGGACACCCCAAGCATCTGGAAGAAACAAACAGAACATTAATACACATTCTTTGTTTACATCAGTAATGATTAAAGGGTGATAGAACATGACAGTTTTCACCCAGTTTCCAAACTACATTAGCAGTTACTGAAAATACTGATCTTAAGTAGGCTTGTTCTGAGCCGTGCGGTAAAAGCCAAAGTACATCGCAAATGGTTTATTTCCTCAGAAAGACCTTATCTATCTAACAAGACGAAGTGTTTAGCACAGACAAAACCGTTTCATTTTGATTTACTTTCACTTTTATGAAAAAGTCGCACAGGGCTCTACTCAACCTTCCATTGTTTTAGAAGAGGAGGAAAAAAAAACCTCTTAAAAAATCCTCTGGGAAGTTGCTTGTGTGACAGTCTGGAACAAAAATTTAAGGCTGGATATCCAGTCAAACATAAATAAAAATTGTTTATACGAGCCTAATGGTTGCTCTGCTTACCAAAAAGAAATGTTGCACTTGGCTAAAGGTTAGTCAGCTCAGCCTTATCCACAACTCAAATAAAACATGCTAGCAGCTGGGCTAGTTTAAAAGGCACGCAATTTTAATTTACTTCCCAACAGTTGTGTCGCTGCACATTAGAAAAACTCACTATTAGTGTGTAACATTACATATAAGAGAAGTCAACAACAACAAAAAATGAGATTGGGATTAGGACCAGTCCAGGATCCTGATCTAAGGTGCTCCTTACCGACTCATCCATGATAGAAGGGTCAAAGTAATCCGGCTTGAGCTCAGACCTCTCACGGCGGTTCTTGGAGGGTGGCTATGAGGTTTAAGAAATGGCATATTTAGTAGATTGTCACACACCTACTCCCAACCACTAGAAAAA
>VUQR01002639.1:73569-84605 GCA_015108515.1 Hemichromis elongatus
AAGAAGCCCAAAACAGCAGAGCAGAGACTGCAGAAATCGACAGAACTAAAACACACTTAACAAACAAAAAGGAGGTATGTCATTTTAGCATATGTTTGGAACATTCAAGTAGAGTGAATTTAGAGAAATGAGGACAGTTGTACAGTCCTCTAGTTGATTCAACATGACATTTGGAGCCCATCTCATGGAATCTAGCTCCAGCATCCAAGAAAGGTATTAGCCTCGGATCAAATTTTGTTCTGGCTTTAGACTCGGCGTACATAAATCTGTGGTGTTGGCATATACGATGAAAATAATTTCATCATTTTTGATCATGGCATACCAACAATATATCTTCCCGCAAGCAAACATTTCTCTTTAACGATTTCTGACTTCTACTACTTCTATTAAAGGCAACATTCAAAACAAGGTATCTGGTTATATCCCATGCCAGCAGTGTGTGCAATAGAAAACAGTAACTCAAATGCATCAGAATACATTTAAAAAGGGTTAATTTTCTTTGCTAATCTCTAACTACGATCAGACTGAATAATTAAATGACAAAAGGAGACAATTTGGAAACAAGACCATTAACAAAAAACACTTTAATGGTGTTCTAGAGTTCCCTAAATTTGACAAAAAGACACGAACTTGTGTCGCAGCGCCTAAGACGACATCTTTATGTTTGTACACCAAGTACAGACTCATGAAAATACACGTATCTCACCAGATCAATGTCCATGGTGTCAAAGTCCATGCCTTCATTGAGGTCATCCATACGGCCTTCTGATGACATCATCACATCCTCCACAATCGGCTCTTCGTCTTCTTCCATGAGCCCAGTGCCGCGACGACTGCTGAGCAAACCATTACATAATTACTGAAGTGTACCCACCTTCAGGTTTACACATGGGCATACAGGTGGGCCTGTGACTTACATAGCATGCTGCAGATTGGTCCTGAGCTTGGCATAATTCATGACTCTTTCTTGCTGGCGTGCCTCCTCTTGCTGTCTTTGAGCCAGCATCCACGTCACCTGGGAACTAAATGTACAAGAGCACATTATTTAGCCATGTTTTGACCCACAACTGTCTGGTGTTTTTACTGGGGATACCATGAGGATACAACTTAGTTGCCCACTGGCCTGGTGCCTGTAAAAACTCAGGGTGGATAAATAAACTAGTCAGTCACTGTCCCAGTAGGACCAACACTTGGCAGGCTGTTAGGTACAACCATTTTGCTACCATTTGCCCTCCAAATTAATAGCATGCAAATAGGCAATTACACTGAACCCTGTCTTAATGTATTTTGGCTCATTGCAGTCCAAACCTTTTATCAGAGAATACGTGATCCTCTGACCTGAATAATCAGCCTGGATACGAGCCTAGATGTATTTATAAAGTGTTGTAGTATGAAACATTGGGGTAAGTTTAAATAACAGATAATTAATTAAAAGTAAATGGTCATTGAAGAGCTTTGAGATTATAGGTTCAACAAAGAAAGAAGAGGGGAAAAAGTGAATGTTGGACTGTGGGGTTTTTGAGTAATTGGAGTGGTTGCTGCTGTAGCTCCAGGCTACTTACAGTTCTCTCAGCCTGTTCTTGAGATGTTACAACTATTCACTACTCATCTTATATAATCTCTTAGTTAGAGGCACGATTAATGGCAAATCCTACTCACTAATATCATGCAGGTATATTGTCACAGATCGACTAAGGCAATTCTTAAGCTCCGAGACCATTTTTCCCTCACTGATCTGCTCAGTCTCTGCAGATTAAGAGAAGCATAGCAAATCTGTAAAATTGACTCCTAATGTGTTTGTTCTTTTTCTAGGCCAGATAGGCCATTATAAAAACTGCCCTCATTATTGTGCATCAAAATGCTTCGCTAATAAAATAACACTGAGATGTTACAGACCAAAGTAATCTGTTTGAGTCTTTGAACCTTTTGGTGGTCTTGCCAACTCGAGTGTACTTTTATTTTATTATGCACTTACAAATGTGAAGTCTTCACAGAGGTTTTGCACCTAAGGACGGTCAGGAATCAATATGTCTTCTACAGTAAAAATGTTTTTAAATTGACTAAAGTAGCATGTATTAGCCTGTAATGATTACTGTGCTGAACTGTGAAAATGACAGCATTAGTGCAGCAATGAAAGACTAAGGCGTGCATACTTGTAATCCATGGATGCCTGGTGGTGCTGGGGCGTCTGTTGATGGTGCTGTGGGTGTTGGTGAGGCTGCTGCTGGTCGTGAGGGAGGGGGTAGACCCCCATGAAGCTGTCATCACGTGCCCTCTTAGGGTCCCGCATGGCAGTGGAGGTGAGATGGGGAGATGGCATCATGACTGGAGTCTGCAAGCTCTGCTGCCAGACTTCACTGCTGCTGCTGCTCTCCTCTGCATGGGAAAGCCAAAGTGTTTGTTCCAAACAACCTCACACATTCTCGTTTTTAATACATTTTTCACAAGTTAGCAATGCAAAGGTCTGCTTCTAGCCATGCTGAGTTCGGGTAGAATCAAACATTTAGGAGGATTCTGATTGGTTTCTATAGCAAAAGCAACAAAATAACCTTTGCACCAGGGGCAGGGATTGCCTCAGTTCACAGAAGAGGCATATGTATACAACTGAAATACAGCTCTGTTCTTGGAGTGCCGAACACACAGACATGCTCAGAAACCAACTGGAAAATTACACAACAGCGAAGACTGGGCCGTCTCTCCTGTGCCCCGAGTGAGCCACTCAGTCGTACTCAGACATGTCGTCACGCTGATAAAGGCTAGCCTATCTATCCATTATTAACAGTTATTCTTGGCTTAATTTGTCCATAATATGAATTGGCATGGCATTTTGTGAGCGTGAGATAATGTTCTCTGGAGCTGTAAATTAAGTCATAATATCAGAAACATGAAGTATCACTAGTAAAGGACACAAAGAAAACTTGACTGTTGACTGTATGGAGCTTTTATGCGTTCTCATTAATTTTAGTTAGTGGCTTTAAAATAACCAAGAACGTTTGGACTTTGCCTTGGGGCCAATAAACTCTGCTTTTCTTGAAGTCCAAATTTAACCCCTGATATCCTGCCATGAACAGTTCTGAAGCAAACATACGTGTGAAGAGGTTGTTTAACTGTTCAAGAGTACTTTGACTGTCTCCTAACATCTGCTGTTTAATCTCCTGACCCCACCCATGCAGGCTAGTAAGACATCTGGGTTAATCTGGGCTCTGTTTGTAACATCGTTTCATGCATTTCTCCAGTTTAATTCATGTTTATAGTTTAAAGAAAACTGCTAGGTGTAATAATTTTAAACCAAACTGAAAATCAATACATTTTCCACCTGCTCTATAATTAAACACTTTTATTTTAATATTCCTGGATAAACAATACCTTCTGGCAACTTCCTCTTGGCTGCTGAAGTTCCAGCTGTAACAACAGGAGGTTTAGTCTTCTTGGAGCGAACAGAAGAGCCTCTGCTGGAGTAGCCACTCATCACAGACATGGTATCATCATCGCCCCCAGCCTGTAGGGAATTCCTGTAGGAGATTAGAGGAAGCCAGCAGTCCTCTCGCTGCAGCGCCATCTGGAACGTCATGAATCGCTCCAGGTACATGTGGCTGGGGAGAACAGAGAGGTCATCTTGAGAAGATGCAATGCGAAATACATAGGACAAACTTCACACATGAAACCAGGTGCACATTCCAAATGGGGCATTTAAAAAAAAAAAGAAAGAAAAAAAAGCCTGTCATGCATCAGAAACACCAGTTGTCACAAACACCTGCTCCACTAAGATACTGAAGCCTCCCATCCCAAAGCAGAAGGGGGAGAAAAAAAGAAAATCAGCTTACACAGTCCTCTTGTCTTGTCTCATAAGCTTGGAGGAGAACTCGCTGAGAATGTCCAAGAAAGCCAGGTTGCGTGGAGGGCCTCCCTCTCCCTGGGGACTAGGCTCCTTAAATGCAAACTCGATACCGTCCCTGAGAAAAGCACAGAGGCAGAGAGAAAGGAAAAAGAGGCACTGTGAGCAAGGATTAGGAACGTTTCACGGACAGTTCATCTCACCTTTGTAGAACCGCAATACTCATTTGTCATTACACACTAGTGATTTACCATCACTTAAGTAAAACAAGTTGCAGTAGTCATGCCACACCTTTCAACAGTGTAATATTTATATAAAATACTTAAACAGGTGAAATACTAGAAAGCAGTGTCAGAATTACTGCCTCTCTAGCACACATTTTAAAATATGACCTTATGTCAAGTGTACTGGGCCCAACTGGGCATGCATTATTGTAAGATTCTGGGCCTGTAGCAACAATTAAAGGCAACTATTTTTTTATATATATTTTTGATATATGTTTTAGTCCTTCCCTCTGTACAATGGAACCAAAGAATTGAATTTTCAATAATAACTAAAGTATTATTCTTTGAATAATAACAAACTTAATCATACCAATTTGTGAAACTGAATGAATCAGATAAAGGTTTGCCACTACCAATGTTTAATCAGAAGTTTTGCTCCGCATGTCCAATATAATGGAGTATTCACTGACTGTGAGAGATATGACAATCCGCATGAAAGAAACAAAAGCCAATGAGAAGATTGAATGCTTAAAAGAACCAATTTTCCACCACTTATAACAAGTTATTAAAATAGATTTCTGCCACAGCAATAGTTTGTTTTTAGAGAAGATAGCTGAAATGTTAGTAGTGATGATCCACCATCAGATATTAAGAAAACTTTGTGCGGCTCATTTAATTCATGCATATTTGTTTACACGGCTCAAATGGGTAACCGAGCAGCTGCTCGGTCGGTTGCCTTCCTTTATGTTTCAGCAGTTCAGTGTTGCATTTTTTTCCTACATGTTTTTTTTTACAATACTTACTGTATTGGAAAAGGCTAGAGTGTAACATTTCATGCCTTAAGCTTCTCCCAAATCCAGAGTAAAAACAACATGGCAAAGGAGAGACAGTATAAGAGGTAATTTGTCTAACATGACAGTTCCCAGATTTGAGGCCAAAATCTAAGAAAAGCTTTGAAACACAATACGAGCAGAATAAAGCCTTACTTGTGCAGCATAGCAATGGCATCTCTGGTTTTGACTTGATCGAGACCGAAAGTTAGAGAAAAACGACGGGCCAACTCCTTGATTCCACAGAATGCCGAGGACGAGCGATCAAAGCCATGACCCAGTTCAGTCACCATTTCAATAAATAACTAGGACACAGAGAGATATAGAACATTAGATAACTTCTTAACCACTGGGACACATGAGCAGAAGGTCACAATTATGGAATTAATTAATAAGCGAGCAACAGTGTGCACTCTGACCTGCTGCAAACTGAGGATGAGCGTCTTGGCACACTGAATCTTGTCAATTTGCCGAGTCTTACTCATAGTCTCCTTGATGATATCACCGTAATCATTGTAATACTTTAAAAGAAAAACAAATAAACAAGAAAAACATTGCAGGGTTATGAAGAATTTAAGCGTGTATATGCATGCACACGAGGTCAGTTACACCCATTAACTGTGAATTAAAGTAACACACAACTGCATGTTTTTAAAAATGACAAATGCTTAAGCTTACCCTCATGTACTGTTTAAAGATATCAGCTCCAGTTCTCATTTCTACCACACAGTAGATAATGAGTTTACAATAGGCAGCCAGGAGGTTTCTTCTCTTGTGCAGAGCTTCGATCTTTACTGCCTCGTCGTCCTGCTGCCCATCTGAGGGGGAACAAATCCCATTAGTTTACTTCCCCACTTTGGCCAGTGCAGTGCCTAAAGTGCATATCTCCATATTAATACCTGTGCTATTTGTGTCATCATCCTGGTCTATGAAGACGTGGTTCATGATGAACGAGAGCAGTTCAGACTGCAGTGAGTCCTCTGGGGAATAGACCAGGGGCTCCAGGTGTTCTCTGCCTCCGGACACCATCTGGTGGCTAAAGATGAGCAGGAGATCACACAGGATGGTGAATGCCTATGGAAAAAAGAAGAAGAAGAAAAGAACAAAATTAACTCTCTGTGCACAAGCCCTATACAAAATGATCACAAATTAGATTTTAAAATAAGCAGATATAAGTGCTCTGGAGCTCAACAAATATCCATTGTAGCTGCAATCAGAGGCAACCAAACCACCACTTCAGAGTTTAGAGGTAAGTTTGTCCAGCTGAACAAAGTCCAGGTGTTCTTGTTTTGCTTTTAAGCTGATTTCGCACACACTTTTAAACACAAATAATTGCCATTTTCTCATGCGTTTCACCTGCTCTTTGACGGCTGTGTTAACGTTGGTGAGGTAGCGCTGACACATCATGCAGAATGCCCTCATCTGCTTCCTCAGAGTCACCAGATCATCCTGAGACAAAAGGACAAATGCATTTTAAAACATCACATTTACAGCTGCTTAAATCTGTTAAAACAGCACAAAATTGTAATAAAATGTGATTAGACCTCACCTTTCTGGAGCTGCCCTCCGACAACTTGGCCAGGTGCCACAGGATCACGTAGTGGGTACATTGCAGTGAATGGATGACTATCTACTCACAAGGAGAGAGAGAGAGAGAGAGAGAGAAAACACAAAATAAAAAATGTATGACATGTATCAGTATTTTAAAAAAAACAAAACAGAAGTAAGTGTGTGTGAGCGTGTGTGTGTGTGTGTATATTACCTGCTCCGGCATGTCCCCGTTCTCTATGCCAGTGTTGAGCAGCTTGAAGTTGCTGGTGAAAAGGTCCCATCCCGAGAGGTCATGTGCACTGCAAAAGAGATGATGACGTCTCATCACTTTCAGACACGTGCACTCTGAATTTTCCAACAACGCTGCAGAGGTAAATAAAAGCCCTGAGAAAATGCTTATGAGAAAACTTACTTGTGAAAAGCTGTAATCCTCTTTAAAGTTGACAAAACCTGATAAGCATCATCTTCATCAGCATCTTCACCCTGTACAGAAAAAAGGGATTTTAACGGGTCAAGATCTTTAATGTTCACATAAATAAAAACAAATTTCAGTTTTCAGATTATCCAGAAAAGTGGAAACTTCTAGTGAGCTTCTTTACAAACTAGATGATAAGGTCTTTGACATATTTGACATATTCATCCATGCTGAATATAAGACTTCTGTACAACAAAAGTTGTTCAAATATCAATAAATAGTTATGCGATCTCACGTGACAAAGCTAGATCAGAACACAAATAATGGGGGCTGTTCTCTTTTCGTGGTTTATGTGTTAAGCTAGTTGTGTTGTACTAGACTTCAAACTCCACTTATAGGCATGCTGGACATCACCTCTTGTAGGAAGTCCTCTAATAGCCTGTTAAATTTGTCCACCAGCTCATCCAGCAGCTGGGAGCGGGCTATGTCCACCCTGTTAAAGATTGTGAATTCCTCATTGCAGAGAGCATGGTAAGTCTTAGAGCAGGACTCTAAAACCTCAGTGTCTGTGTGCTTCTCCACAATTTCTTTGATCTGACGCAGCAGGGATTCCAGGTGCTGGAGGAGAGCAGAAGATAGAGAAATCAGCATCGTGCGTGATAAACAATTACATTAATATGTTAAATACATTAATCCGATTTGTTCTAATCTGATTAGCGCTGTCCGACAAGCCAATTTGTCTTACCTTCTCCAGACGCCCTGTGGTATAAATTTCCAAGTCAAAGAATTGCGGCAGCTGCAACAAGTTAGTGACCTTCTCTGCATCCACGGCATACTGTAGAGCACATGAAGAGCATAATGACACTGTACTGTTGAAAGTAAAACCTCCTTAGAAAGATTGCTTCTAAGAAAGCTGAGTGGATATGACGTACCTTTGCCAGTAGAGGGGGCAAAGCCACAGCAAACAGCTCTGTTATTCTGGTTCTGTCATCCAGCTGAGTCTTCTTCTCTTTAGCCGTCATCACCTGATTTATGATGCAACCAAATTAGACCACACAACTAGTCGCCATTCATCCATTCAGAAAGTCTACTCCGACTTCTTAATAGTGAACACCACCATTTGGGGTAAATGTAAACTACATCTAACCTTCTTTTTTGCATCTGGGGGATTTTATTTTTAGCTTTTAACTGAATTTAATAAATAATTTAAGTATTAAACTGAGAAAACTTCTTCAGAAACTGATGTGTGGTAAACAACTCAGCAGTGCTGCATAAAAAGGGCCCAAAGCACTCGTAGTTAAACTCATTAAAATAAAGTGTGTAAGCGCAGCAGAAACATGTCAGAAAGTACATTTTTAGTATCTACAACTATGCAGAGCAAAGCTACGCACCAACTTTCAACTGTTAAAAAAATAAAAATAAAATCCAAGAACTGGTCTTGTCTCCTAAATCAAACACCACAAGCAAAAGAAAGTATATACACTAAAACAATCTTAGCAAACAGCCTGATTCTTTAATGTCCTAAATGCTGCAGTACAGACAAAAAAATTACAAAAATAAGTAAGTCATCAGACAAGTTGGGTCAGTTATTTGAAGACATATGAACATACATGGATCTATACAGAGTTAATTACATTAAACCTGTTAACTTTTCAATACTACTGTTACCAGAGAAATCCCAGGATAGTTGGCAGATTAGGAGAACAGCACAAAACCAGCACTATCCAAAAAACAGACTTCACTATTATTGGCTCATGATATTTAGCATGTCAGCCACTCTTACCCTCTTCCCTGTTCCTCTTCCAACAGGTGGGTGGCACTCAGCAGCCTGGCGTACAGTGCACAGCATGATTTCAATCAAAGCTGTCTCTTGTCTGTCTGTAAGAGCTGCGAAAGAAAAACCAAACATTTAAATCAATAAATCACAACAGTGCTCTTGACTGCATACCAGTACAAAGAAGAAACCAGTGCCATACCTTCCTCTCCTGGCAACGGGTCATCCAGCAGTAAGCTGATCATACACTCCCAGTCTTTCAGTAGCTCTGCACCACATTCCCAGAGTGAATCTACTAGGTAAGCCGCATGCTCGTGGAGCTGATGGAATAAGAGATCAAACAGATGAGGGATGGATCATTGATATCGTTTACAAAACAGTGCGGGCAATAAAGAGAGAAATGTGAGAACAGAAAATATAGCATGACAATGTACCTCACTCTCCAGGAAGAAAAAGACAGTGGTCTTAATGAGGTTGGCATTGGGACTTTGTCTGCCTCTCCTTTTGGGGGCACCTTCATCTTCCGGTTCTCTGTGGCTGAACAATCTTTGAGAATATTTTTCATTAGTTGGGAATCAAATGGAATACATAAATCAAACCGCTGATGTACTATTTCTTGGAACTGCAAAAGTTTAAAAACAAAAATTACTACAAGCCTTAAGCTAGTCTTAACGTAAATCTTAACGTATGTCCAACATACTTCTTAAAAAGGAATTCTCCAGCTGCAACTGCCACCGGCCTGTGTGCCGAGTACACCAAGTGATAGACGCTCTCACAGTCCTCAGGAGTCAACACCTCATCTGTACTACTGCAGAAACAAATACAAAGAAGGTTACAAAGACTTTAGCAGTAGCACACATGTACTTGATGCAAATCACAAAAGTTACAAGTGCTCAGCCCTGAAGGACAAACTATGTCCCAATCACTTGTGGTGAACAACATTATATGTTATCAAAAACAACCACTTACTTCAAGACAAGAGTGAGTAGTTTAATAGCTTGTACTGCTACATCGTATTCTTTGTCAAGAGTCATAGAGACAATACGGTCCTAAACAAAGGGAGAGACAGAAAACTTAATGAGTCATTTTGCCTCGCAAACTCATAAATTATTGAAAGCATAGTTAAATAAAGACAGCCCCAATGAGTTTGTTTCTCTGAGTATGGAACAAATACAGCTGTTGTGTTTAAGTTGTCCAGCAGGTGGTGCTGACCTTAAAGCGACTGGTGAAGAGTTCCAGTCTGGCATTGAGTTCTCTGTTGTAATAGAGGCCCTGCAGTGCTGTGAGACATTTTAGACGTACTTCACCTTGCTGGAAAAAGAGTTAGAAAGTATCCATTACTGTTTACTGCAGTTATCGACAAACTTCTTTTTTTTTTTTTAAATTAATGAAGTATAGACTTTAAAAGGAACTTGTATTGCCCACCTTGTCGTGCATTGTCCATCCCACATACTTCAGATAGCTGTCGTTGAGGAAGGCATCACTATAGAGTTTCATCCACACTCCAATCTCTTCTATACAGATTGCCCTGATTTCTGCTATTGAATCCCTGTTAAAACATTATTTAACAAAACAAGAATCAGGGCTGTTAGCAGTCTGTAGAAAAGTTAGTGATAACGCAGTTCAAGACTTGCTGTTGATTGATTTAAGGCCATACCGATATCTGTGAACAAACACTCCTTTGAATATTGCATTCATCATGTTTTCAATCTCGTCCTGATTTTCTTGGAGCTGAAATTAAGAGCAGAATAAAACATGTCAGCACATTTTATCACACATACACAGCAACTGACCCAGACTGCGACAATAACTGTTGGTCAGGATGCATTGTTAACTTAATAAGACTTGTGTGACTGTCAACTATGCCACCATGCTCTGGTATGGCTGCACAGTGAACTAACAGATGGATGCCCTGTGGGACCTGCTGTTATATAACCAATAAACCGGCCATACAGGCTAAATAACACTTGGCATTGCAGGTTCACCACCTACAGAGGAGTAGCAGTCATTATTCTCCCTAAACCAACAAATGTATGCTTCCAAGCCACAGCAATTCCTTTTTACATGGTTATAAAGGTTCTTTCATGATTTGGGGAGAGTCCAAGTTTGGAAAAATTGTCCACACCATGTCAATTTTGTAAAATACTGGTTCAAATTCTTTGAGGTGACCACGAAAAAGAAAAATCAGAAATAATATACTGTGCTTATTTATTGTTTTTAAGGCCTGAATCTTCCATAAATTACCTGAGATTTCTGGTATCGTCATTTCTGATTCAGAATAGATCCCTTATTTTGAAACAAAGTTTAATGCAATAAATACTCTAGCTCAGCAGAATGTACTATGTATGCAATGACTATCACAGGACCCCCCCCCCCCCCCCCCCCCCCCCCCCCCCCCCCACAGCCC
>VUQR01002645.1:3654-36930 GCA_015108515.1 Hemichromis elongatus
TGGTAAAAATACTGGGGGAAAAAAAAAAAAAAAAAAAAGCTGTTTTCAAAGCTGATAACAAGCATTTGGATTCTGTTTTTGTTTTGTGTGTGCTGACTGCAAGTTTATTATAAATAAGATCCCTATAGTAGTATAAAATGTAATGTTGGAAAATACCTGTCAATGATTGTGCGCTCACTGTGGTACATGCTAGTCTCGGGGTGGACGGAGGAGGGCAGGAGGCCGTGTGACCGGCCGCGACTGGTATGCGCCAGCTGAGACGTGGACAAAGATGCGAGAACGCTGGCTGCAGCAGAAGCAGCGGTGCTTGGTGGGATGAGGCGATGGTCTCGCCCTTGAAGTCCAGATGCAGTTATAATGGGGTGAGCCAGGACACTGGCCAAAAGATTATCAGCCTGGAAACAACAAATGTCAGAAAAATTAAGGAAGACATTTTCATTTGGGCATATTATCTCCTTGAAGCCATTATCAGTAATCAAATTTTTAGTAGTTTAGGCTTTAAGTATTTATAGGGAAATCTTTTTATAGAATCACTTTAATTAATCTAATGGTGAGGGATGACTGAATTACTGAGTGTTCTTTTTACATTAGCTGCCTAAATAGTTTTTGAGCAAATAAATAGTTCTTGCTGCTTGTGTTAGCGACTTGGTTCCTACCCCAGTGCCAGACGCGTTGGACTGCAGCGAGGTGCAGAGAGGCGCCTCTGAGAGCAGCAGCTGAGTGGAGGGGCCGGCCTGTGCATCATGGTGCACCTTCTCCTTTAAATGGCTGATAAACACTGAGCTCTCCTGAGGAGGCTGCCACCGTGGATTCTTTATGGTGAAATGCATGAGGGACAGCTCTGTTTTGCCATTCTCAGCCTGCTGGTACACAGATGCCTCTGTCTGTCCTTCTGACAGCCACTGCAAAAACATCAACAGACACATCACCTTTTTGCTATGCTTTTTTTCCCCCACAGCCTTCAATGACACAGTCATTCAATCAGTCTTGCCAGACAAAAGGAGTGCGTCTTACTGTTGGGTTTCCGTGGCGTCTGATGTCCATCTGTGCAAAGGAACAGATGTCACCAACTCCAACGACCTCCACCGTGAAGTTCCTGAAGAAGTCAATGATTTCCAGAGACTTGTTTCTCAAGAGGAAGATGAGAATGAAGGGTGTGACAATAGGACTGAGCAGCTCCTCCAAGATGAACACCTGAGTGGACAGAGATGACATGAATCTCCAGTTCTGTATGTTTTATTTTATATACATCCTAAATAAAGGCAAATATGGCTGCGACCAATCTGACAGTCTTAGCATTACCCAGGTCCTGGATTAAAAACCTTCATCACAACCAGGACAAGCAAATAATTTCAATCTGACTTGAGAGTGACAAGTGTGTTGCTATCCACTGAGTTTCTGCATTCCTCACCGCTTTGTACTGGAACAGCTGTGCCACCTCATCACGGGTCTCACTCTTGTTAGCGTTGCCCCTCCAGTGGTCTGGCATGTAGTGAATGTGTGCCAGCACACACTGCAGCAGCTGTTCTGGACACCACGCCATATGCTCATCTGGGATGAAAGACCTGGCGTGGGACAGGTACAAAATGTTAGCATTACAGCCGTGCATTACCTGCACATATGAGACAAGTGGATAAGCAAACGAGAAAGGCTTTATCATAAAAAGTTTAAAATTCAGATGGAATACCTCATGAAAAATGTCTAATACTTACTCATAGTGGTAATGTGAGTTATTTAAAGCATGACTTCATTTATTAGCTTTTAGTTGAATAAATTAAATAAAAATATGCAAATAATTTGTAACATTGTATATTGTAGTTGTTTTTCGATGTCTGACTGGGTGGGCTTGCTTTGAGGACTCACCTTGCGATAGTTATAGTCACCCCTAGCACAGTGATAGCAGTCAGAATGTGCTGCACTGTCAGAACATCCTCATCATAGACTGTAAGTACGATAAGAACAGCCAGCACTGAGCCTGAGAAGAATGCAATGTTCTTAGCAATCACAGTCAGCAGTGGCGATGTAAACGAGTTCATGTATTTGGAAGTGGGCTTGTAGCCACGACCCAAACGTCCGTGCAGCTCATGGTCCAGCTCATTGAAGTGACGCAGGTATAAACGACCGTACAGGGACCAGCGGCGTGCGCCCAGGCTCCCAGGTTCTCTGCGGATCACTTCTGTGTAGCTGAAGAAAGCATAGAGCACCTGCCACACTAGGATGAAGGGACATAGCAGCAAATTGGCCAAACCCATTAGGAGGATGACCCTGCTGAGCTGCTGGGCAAGCTCCAGGCGGTTTCCACTGCGCTTGTACTTGGGGTGCAGATTCCACTTATTCTGAAAGAGTGAGCCAGGGCCCCAGAAAAGGATGAGCTCAAAGTTGTACTTCAGACCCTGGGTTAGAAAGACCACATTGCCCAGCAGGGGGAGCTGCAGGTGCACCGGCAGCAGGGATTTGTTTATCATGGCCACCATGTAGTTCTTAAAACGTAGGATCCGGTGATAAATGTCAAGTTCTGTCAGCTCTTTCTTGTGAATGCACATTTGCTGTTCCCTCTGGAGGCTGATTAGTCGGTCTTGGACTTCCTGCCATGTGTAGTTGCATAGTTCATCCTGAAAGTCACAGGAGAAAGTCACAAGGAACCCACTCGCATTGACACAAAGCCACAATTTAAAACACAGAGATTTATCGTATCTCTTCATAGCAATGAACACAGGTCAAAATTTTTTTTTGAATGACCTTAATACTCATCTCAGGCTGGTGCACTCACCATTCTGATCTTCAGTGCTTTGATGTAGAACTGCCTGATCTCCCAGTAGTTCAAAAAGTTGCAAATGACCTTCACAAGACGATAGATCCAGAATATGGCAGCCATGATGACAAAGAATATGATCCAGCTGTTCTCTTGAATCCTGAACAGAAACAAAAACCCCTTTCAAACATGGCTGACTTCATGTATCAATATATACATAGTACACATTGTACACAATGTAGAGTCATTGTAAAATGTAAAATCTCTTATACAACATCGGTCTTACTTTAATGGGTTTTAACTAACGTATTTTATACTTTTACTTGTTTTTTTATTACTGTTGTGTATTTAAATTCCTGCACTATTTCATAGTATAAGGCCCTTACTAGGCATCTGTGGCCTTTTTATTTTAACTGTGTTGTTTATTGTAGACTGTACTGTTTTTACTCTTTATCATTCTACTGTAACACAACAATTTTCGTTGTGGGATTAATAAAGTATTCTTATCTATCTATCTATCTATCTATCTATAACGACAAAGATCTGTTGTTGGTATCCACAGGCACACATTCTTCTCTCCTCTACTGACAATTTAAGTTGGCTCTTCATTATCTAATGCCATAATATTTATATGAAGTACTCAACAGCCGATCTTAGTCTTTGGAGTAATCTAATAAACTCCAATTTACATGTTTTGGGTTGGGGGGGTGAAGTAAGGTGGTGGTGGATGTCTGCTCATTATATTCTAAATAATAACTCTTTAATATTCCCATGTGTCTAAACAAACATTAGCAAATGTCAGTGCAATTGTAAAAGTCTTTATGAGGTCACATTCAGATGTGTTAAACAAAACACAATCTTGTTTTCAGTCCGGGCGTTTTAAAGCTGCTTTATGAGGGAAATTAGATATGGGATATGAAGAGGACAGAGAGAGTCTAAACTGTGGGACAAGTTGTTCCCAAATTAGAAATCCAAGCAGTCAGACGTCATTGACTTTGATATAAACAACTATTGAGCTGCAGTCAAGCTGAGTCTAGGCTACATGTTGTCAAAAAAAAGTGTGGCAACACAGGAGTGGTGGGAGGGGTAGGTGGGGGCTTACTCCTGCAGTCAGCTTGTGAGGTGTCATGTGGTAGTCAGCTCGCTGTCCCAGCCAAGCTGTCAGCATCTCGGTTGGCTAGCTGTACCTCACCATAGCTATCAATTACATGGCTCTGTTCTCCAAAGCCAGGCTGAGCGCTCAACACAAACACCTCCCTCCAAGTAACCATGAGTTGCAGAAATGTTGAAGCTACAAATCTCAGAGTGAAATAAACACCAAAAATGAAAACACCAAACACCGAATGAAATATATAAACCAATCTGATGTTTAGTTCATTTAAAATAATATATAAATACATCTTGTTGACTTTTCACTGGCAATCGCTTGATACGTTTCCCACTGAGACTTTTCCTCCCAACAAGAACAGGAAAGGGTGTCTTCAAAATCCACAATTAAAATGTGCTAATCTGCTTTATAATGGAACATAAATAATAATTAAAAGAAAGACCAGACTTTTTTTAATCACTGCTTTACAGTCCTTCAAGTTAATAAATAATATTAATTAATAAGAACCATTGCCTTGCATTACAAATACAAGTCAGTTCTAACAGATTTCTAGATTAAATCAGGAAGCATGCTGGTTACAGTTAAATAGTTTGTTTTTTTTTCTCAGAGCATGTGACTTTATGTGACACCATAAAGAGATTTAGTGTTAAACTCTAATTGCGGCTGTATTAAGTCAGACAAATGATATCCCTCTAAAGGCCCGTCCCTAATCATGGACTCTGCTTGAGAACAAAGTGTCTAATCAAACTTCCTGGAATGTGCACGACTTTTCATGCCAGTACATTCTGTCAGATTAAGTCAACTCATCCTTTTCCCACCAGAAAAAAAGAAAAAGAATCTCCGGCAGGCACCTAAACCGTCTGTAGGCTTGTAATGTGCCATCATTACCTTGCAGTGCACTCCTGAGTTGGTAGGATGGCATCTGGCAGTGTGACTTTGTTCCGGTCCAAAGGGTTCTGGATTGGTCCTGTGTGGTTGACCGCACGATTGGCAAACAGGACATCGTATTCCACACAGTTGACAAGGAACGTTGTGAATGTGACAACAAACAAAAGCTGACTGTGAGGGTGAGATTAAAACAAAAAGAGTGATTCGGTTTTACACTTAATGAAAGTACCAAGAAAACCAAAAGATAACATTAAAAACTGCTTAATGTTTAACCGCTATAAATAATTAGGTTATAAACAATACACTCCAACAACTGATCAGTGGATAACACTGTAGTTAAGGAAAGACGCCCCATCTGATAAACACCAGGAATAACAAATGTCATACAGGGATGGCAGCAGCACAAACTGCAGGAGGATAAAAAAATATGTTGCATTAACGAGGCGGCCTGGTGAAGGGGTTAATCCTAACAGAAAATCGTCATAATAGAATAAACGATGACATAAAAAAGATACAAAATAACATTTAGAGAAGGGATTGCTTTAAAAAAAAAAGTATTATTATCGAAGGCTGGGACGCCCTTAAGTCACAGACACAAACACAAGGCCAAACAAATCCTCTTTGATCTGCGAACTCATCTTAACCTAATGCTTTGAGTTCACTGTATAGCACCTGCTATCATGGTGCAATATTTTAGCCATCTCAACACAGTGAGTATATCTGTGCAACTTAATACTTACGCAAGTTCAAAGAACTCGGACAGCATCATACAGGCAAAGCCATTTTTTTGATGAAAATGATAGATGTGAACAGCACAGTTAAGGAAATTTTTAAACAGCCCTACAACAAGAAGACAATTATTTATCTATATGTATTTAGATGTGGACATTCACTAAGTAAGCTGACTACACAGTGAAGTGATGACAATCTTCAATGTAACGCAATATCTAAATTTTCATATTTGATCCCATAGCAGCAGCAGAAGTGACATTCAAATGATGTGAAAGGAATCATTCTGGCTTTTACCAGTTTGTTTGATTTTAAAAGGATATCCTTGTAAAGAAGTTATCCAGGTTCTTGATATGGTGCCATGAGTCTGAAACATAAATGAGACCATTAGAAATGGAGAAGTCTTCTACAACTTACTTAACCTCTTATTTTGTTCCTCTCGTTTGCCTGCAGATAAATAGATAACACTTTTAACGTAAACATTAACAATAACAATAACAATAATAATAATAATAATATGTTTACCTTTTAGGCCCTCGGGCACGTGCACCAGTAAATCCTCCTCTCCTGGTGGTGAGTCCTCCTCGAAGTCATCAATCCTCTGATACTCCTGGTACGCTTCAAAGTTGGCCATTGTGCTTCACATTCTTCAGGTCACCTCTCCACAACTAACGAGCTACTTGTACTAAAGACTATAAGAAACGAAAGCAGACTAGCAACCACAACTACATCCTGCAGCTAGCTACTTAGCAGCTCGAGCACCCCAAGAAGAAAGGATAGCTACAGCTAACATTAGCCTGCTAACCTGCTCCTCTAACGAACGGCGCTTGTGTAACACTACACGACCATGATGACAAGTAAAATGCTGCGTTGGAGTTAAAAATTCAGCACACGAAGCTTCCGTGTACTTAGTAATGAGCGTCCCTTTCGTTCGTAAAAGATTACTACCTGAGCCAAATGACTGTGCAGCGGCTGGCTAAACTGTGAATGATTCAGCCAGTCTCGTAGTCAGGGTGACACGGTTTGTTTTGTTCCCGTCTGCCGTCGGTTCATCTGCTGATCTTTATCCCTTTTTTTAGTGTTTGCTGCTGAGTCCACCTCTTCGCCAGAGCTCGTTTATCTCACACAACTTCGTTTCAGTTACAACACGGCTGTCTTCGGTCGGTCCCGAGTTCCGTTACTTGATTTCCAAAAATACATCAACCTGTGCGTGTGCACTGTTTTTGTCTTTCGCTAACAAATGTCAACAAAACGACTTTGACGTCGCTTCTGGACACACGGACGCAATTTCCGGATAGCAACTGTAGTTTTTAGCAGTTTTCTCGTACTAAACCCTCTGTTGTCCGACTTTTTCCTCTGTCAGTGTCGTCCAAATAACCCCAAATATCGATATATATTTTGATGTAAAGTACGCCCTTTTCGTCTTGCTTGTGGCTTTCACAAAGCAAAATTCAAATGAAAGCAACGGTGCTAGCTTTCCCGCAGAAATGAATCCTGGGAGAGTTTAAACATGGCAGCCTGCAGAGCCTCGCTGGATTACTGTAGAGCTTAAAGATTATTTTAACCTCATGCGTTTATTATCACTGAAAAAGGAATAAAGCATGCTTCAGTTGCTCAGTTGTAAAGCAAACATCGCTGCTGCTCCACTGCGGTCATTGTCGTTGCACTGCCGGTGCAATAAAAGTGCAGACTTATGGAAGTTTACACGGTAGGTTAAAGTGACCGGTAGCTAATTTAGCCAGTGACAGCCGACCTGTAGATTATGCCACTTGTATAATCCCATATATGTGGTACTCGTCACTGTCACACTTGACCTACTTTGATTTCCTTTAGCAGTGCCAGAAGTATCCAGATCTTTTATCTAAGAAAAAAGCAGTCCTGTGACAGTAAATCAAAACAAAACCACATTAAAAATATAAAATTAAACACACAAATGTGAGATTTTTCTTTGTAACTTTTGAGATAACTCAAAATTTCGACCAGTTATCCAAAATTTTTTATTTATTTATTAATTTGACAGTCAGGGAAACAAGCGTATATACTGTAAGATTAAAGTATAAAAACATCAACTTTTGCCCACATTAGAGTTGCAAAACTTTCATGATTTTGATTCCCTGATTATATCTCTGTCCTGGTCTGTGTCCAGGTGGTACAAATCCCCAGGGTCTCATCCATACAGCTCCTCACAGCAGCGTGGCGGTGCTGTCAGTCGCATTTGGAGCCTGACTCAGAGAGCTGTCCGTCAGTCCACCACCAGGACATCCAAACCCCTGGGAGTAGCTTTGAAGTTTATCCTGGGACCAGCAGTACTTACTGTTTCAGCTCGACTGTTTTGCCATGTAGCCCGCTGTGAGGCAGATGTGAATAATAACACCCCTGTGGAAGTTGTAGCCAAAAACCCAGTGCCTGACTTCAAATGGCACGTTCTGTGGGAATTTGTCAAACCTCAGCTGTTCGCTCTCATCTGTGCTGTTGTGGTAAGCCAGAATCAGTTTACTTATCAGCAATGTCTGTAAAGCAAAAGATTTTAGCCAGTGAGGGCATTTATGCTTATCATTTAAAATGGATGTTTGGGTTTTGTTTTGTTTTTTTATTTGTTTTTCTCAGCTCGCATTTGGTGCTGCTGTCTTGAACATTCAAATCCCCTTGATGCTTGGTGATCTGGTAAATGTTGTGGCACGCTACCTGAGAGAAAATACTGGGAATTATGTCCATGAGATAAGAGGTCCAGCCCTGAAATTACTTGGACTGTATGGCATCCAGGTACGTACGTGTAAAATCTCACTAGTTGTACAACTTACTTGTGAACATGAGTCAAGCACAAAATAAAGCACTGCGATCATAATGTTTGCAATTATTAGCATAAAATCATTTGGCTTTATAAAGAAGTCATTCTAATGCTATAATCAGTGTTTTCAGTTAACTACCGTATTTTAAATTGTTGTGTAGCTGTATGCGCATACATTTTCTCTCAACTTACTCATTTGGCTCTCAAAGATCTCACTGTATAATTTATTTATTTCATCTATTTAATGAAAATAGTTCATTTAACTGCTAATTGATTGCCTTCTTTGTGCAGGGACTGTTGACGAGTGGGTACATTGTCCTGCTTTCGAGGGTGGGTGAAAGAGTGGCGGCAGACATGAGAAAGACCCTTTTTGCATCCTTATTGAGGTACATATTCTAAATATTGACACAGAGGGGAAAAATATACGTATACAACAATAAATGTTATGTATAGTTTAGTGCATAAGTATTCAGACTATGACACAAGTTTTGTAATTTGGGCTCTAAATGCACCTCAAAGAGGATTTTAACTCAAACCATAAAGACATCAGTTTACTTCAGACTGAAATTGACAGTGACCCATTTTTAAAAGCAACTGGGCAGTTTAATAATAAGTAATCCAATTACTTTTGAGTCGCTGAAAGTAACGCATGTGTAAAAATAGCTTTCCAAGCAGTTAGTGCTAAATTTTGATTAATCTTTTGAAAGTCTACAAAATAATTGTCTAATTTAAAGTTTTTATTGTGGTGTAGAAAAGCACAACCACAAAAACTGTGTCATTATGCAAATACATGCAACTCTGACTGTATGACATCCGCTGTCTGGCAGGAATTCCCATAGTTCACATTGTGTGGTGTTTGCTGTTTTTTTTTTTGTTTTTTTTTTTAATTTAGGCAAGACGTGGCTTTCTTTGATGCCAGTAAAACTGGGCAGCTGGTGAATCGTTTGACTGCTGATATTCAGGAGTTCAAGTCATCCTTTAAACTGGTTATTTCTCAGGTATTGACACAAGAACAATCCAACAGTGGTGATTTTGTTACTAAAGTTTTTCTGATTTCACACTTCCAGTTCTTATTTTTTGCACTTTTTTGTATATTTTCAGGGTCTGCGGAGTATTACACAGACAGTCGGATGTTTTGTCTCCCTCTATATCATTTCTCCAAAACTGACAGGTTTGACAGTACTGGTCCTCCCCTGTCTAGTGGGAGCAGGAGCTCTCATTGGCTCATTTCTTCGCAGACTATCACGATTGGCTCAAGAGCAGGTGTTGTACTATGCATGTTATATTTCATGTATTATAAGCATACAGCGGTTGTCTTAATATATTAGAGATTTGTTCTAATTAATGCCAGCAGATGTTAGTATCGTTAGTTTGAACTCCTTTTTTAAATGCAGTAAAATGTAAACATATGTAGCAGTGCTTAATTAATTAGTGCCACTGGCACTCGAAGCAACCAATGAAAGCACTACATGAGCTATTATTTGCAAAATTAGTATAATTTGCTGTCTGACTGTGTTTTTACTTAATGCTGTCAAATGCAAGGTAGCAAAGGCGACCGGGGTGGCAGATGAGGCACTTGGTAATGTGCGCACAGTAAAAGCTTTTGCGATGGAGGAACGAGAGCTCCAGTAAGTGAGAATATTTTTTGATATACTTCTACCACTTTGTTCTTTCAGAAAAGGACTAAATTTAGGGCAGAGATACCACGTTTTGACTTCTGTAATGTTTTTACACAGGTTATATGCATATGAAGTTGACAAATCATGTGAAATGAATGAAAATCTTGGTACTGGGATTGCCATTTTCCAAGGACTGTCAAACATCGCCCTGAACTGTGAGTGTGTTTCACATGGTTAATTAGTGGACACACTGTTTAGCAGGCTGCTACTGCATCTCTTCTGTTATGCTCATGTTTTTGTGGCGTGTTACTACAGGCATTGTCCTTGGAACAATTTTTGCTGGAGGGACTTTAATTTCAAGCAATGAAATGTCTCCTGGAGACCTAATGTCTTTCTTGGTTGCCTCTCAGACCGTTCAGAGGTAAAAACACACAACCTGCTCCAAAAAGATTTCTCTTTTAGATTTAAATATATCATTTCAAAAGAAGATTCAAGCTGTAAGTCATGCATTCATTTTATGCTCAGGTCTTTGGCCAGTATCTCCATACTTTTCGGTCAAGTAAGTAAAAACTACGATTATTTGACTGCCAACCAGACTTGAAACTGGAGTATTATAAAATGTGAGCATTTCCAAATGCATCAAATATTTTGCTGGCGATGTCTAACATTTGCCACAGGTGGTGAGAGGAATAAGCTCTGGGGCTCGGGTGTTTGAATACCTTGCTTTGCAGCCCACTATCCCCCTCTCTGGAGGAGGACGCATCCCATACCATTCACTCACAGGAAGAGTGGACTTCATGAACGTCTCGTTCAGGTTAAAATCATACTAATTCAGCTACAGATCAAATATAAGTTTAAAACTACAACTGAGCACAGACATAAGAGAATGATTTGTGAATGATGTATTGTTTTCTATTGATATGTTTCCAGTTATCCAACAAGACCAGGCCATCAAGTCTTGAAGAAGTTCAGTTTGACACTACCACCCTGTAAAACGGTCGCCATTGTTGGCGAGTCTGGAGGAGGTAATTTCTGATGTTTCATCTAGTAACTGTTGACATTCAAACAGTGTTGCGTCACCTCATAAATGTTTAACCCTGTAGGAAAGTCCACAGTGGCGTCCCTGCTGGAGCGTTTCTATGACCCTACCAGCGGTGTTGTAATGTTGGACGGCCTCGACATTCGAACACTTGACCTTTCCTGGCTCAGGAGCCAAGTTATTGGATTCATTAATCAGGTCAACGCTGCTGATAATTTAATGTTCAATTTTTCAATTCAATTTTACATTACTTCTTAACTTTTTTTCCACTGTAATTTCCTTTCCCCCCTCTTTCTCCCTCTTTTAGGAGCCGGTTTTATTTGGATCATCCGTCATGGAGAACATCCGTTTTGGGAAGCCTGAGGCTACAGATGAGGAGGTCATCAATGCAGCAAAGCAAGCCAATGCTCACGGCTTCATCACGGGTTTCCCAAACGGCTATAACACCGTGGTTGGTATGTGCTCCCATTTGAGCTTCCACGACTGTTAAGAAATGGTGCGGCTTGTTGATTCTAAACTCCAGATCTTTAAACCCAGGTGAGCGAGGTGTGACATTATCAGGTGGACAGAAGCAACGCATTGCCATTGCCCGGGCATTGATTAAGAACCCCAGTATTCTGGTGCTGGACGAAGCCACAAGTGCTCTGGATGCAGAATCGGAACGAGTGGTGCAAGAGGCTCTGGACAGAGCCACGAGGGGTCGCACCGTGCTCATCATCGCCCACCGATTAAGCACCATTCAGGGGGCTGACCTGATCTGTGTGATGAGCAATGGTCGTATTGTGGAGGTGAGAAGGCTCAGTATTCAGGACGTACGCTGACCTCCATTTAAATCCTCCAGCTAATTTATTTTAGCTTTTCATTTCAGAGATGTACTTCATAAAATTGAGTTCTTTCAGTATTCAGTTATACATATGGACATACTGAAAGCTTCCTTGTTGAGTTGATTGTGTTATATCTTTTTTTATTATATCTAACACCTTTTTCCTTTTTGTTACAGGCTGGGACACATGTGGAACTGCTGAGCAAAGGAGGATATTATTCTGATCTCATCCGCAGGCAAAGAGCTGAGGGGAAAAAATAAACACACCCATATTTGTTTACAGTAGCTGTATAATCCTGTATAATGGCATTTATGTTCAAATACATAACAAGATGTGTGGAAAATTAATTATTTAAAATGTACTGTAAGTTTGCCAGCTCTCTGACTAGTTTTATGAGAACTTACAAATGTGTATGAACAAATGGACCAATGTGGATCAGCCTGTGATGAACAAATTACACTACTGTATGTGTGGGCTGTTATTTCCAGTGTTGTTGATAGAATGATAAATAATTGCTGAAAAAATTATTAAAAATACTTTTGATGAATTTAAGTGTTTGTTTGTTTTTTGTCTGTTTGTGACAATACATCTTTCTTGTCACAAATATGTGACAAAGTCAACACAGACCCCTACTAGTGATCAGTACTGACATTATTCTAAAAGTTCAACTCTGGGGAAGGAATTGCTCTAGGTCCAGAATTTGTTAAACAAAGACATTTTTTGTCGTTTTCTGCCTGTACACATCACACTGGATTTTTAATCTGCCTTTAAGCTTTAAGGAGTTTTGAAAAAATTGCATTAACTATTTAGTGTAGGAGTTCCAGCCATTTTTATACATAGTGCCTCATTTTCAGAGGCTCAACTCTGATTGGACAAACTTAACAATTTTAAATATAAGGACGTTGATACTTGTAGAAACTCTTCGATTGCTTCTGCAGCATCCTTTGGGTCATTGTTTGATTGCATCGTGATGCTGACTCCGTTCAGTATACTGTGCTGAACCTGAGCAGAGTATAGTCCTGCACACAACTCGTCCTGCTAATTCTGTCAGCAGTCACACTTTGTGACCCATACCATGCCCATATTATAACATTGCCTCCCTGTTTGGCAGATCATTTGGTATGCTTTGGATTATGAGCTTTTTTTCTTCCACTTTGCATTGTTCTGGTACAAGTAAATGAAGGTTTCTGTGACTAAAGAATCTTTTGGCTCTTTTAGATGTTTTCTGATTACACTCTCCTCTTTAGTCTAAACTTATAGCATGTTGTAAAACCATGAATGTGTTTCTTGATTCTAAACTTTTACAATAATACAGCAATTTCCTTGAGAGAGTTGTTAACTTGGTAAGATGTTATGAAATTGTTTTTCTTAATCATGGAAATAATTTTGTCATCATCCACATTAGTTTTGCACTCAGTCATGCCTGAGCTGGCCACCCCATTCTTCCTGTGTAATAATGAACCAGATTATTGATTTGGCCTTTCCTAAAGTTGATCTATTTTCTTTTTTTAGCCTTCTTCCCTTGCACTAACATCTATGAGTCTCATATTAAAGTGAAAGGCTTTAAAATATAAACTCAAAACGTTTAACCAAGTGTGGATATTTTGCCCTGTTCACTTGTCATGACATAACACAAGAACAGGTCTGACCTGGCTATGAAGCCGCTTGTCAGTCCATTGTCCAATGAAATTTAAGCTTCTGAAAATGGGCGGCTATGTAGAAAAATGTCTGTAATTAAACAGTTAATGCAAAATGCGGATAAAACTAATTGATGTAATTCCTAAACAGTTAATGCAAAACGTTTGTAAAATCCCTTCAATTAAAGATGGAAATATGCAGTTTGACTTTGATTTCTTGATTTAATATCCACTGCTATGGTGTATAGAGGCAACACCAAAAACTGCTCTTTTATCCAACAAATTAGGGATGCAACTGTATGTGCTGGCATATTCTTGTGTAATAATGAACAATAGCCATCGGTATTTAGCATAATAGGCTTATTTGCTATAAAGGAGGTCAAATTTCTATCACCTTAAAATTGTGTTTACATCACTACACACACATATTAGGCCATATAGGAAGTCCACTTAGGAAATTAAGTCTCACAACTTCGTAGAATCCATTTGCACTTTATGATTAAGTTAGTAATTGTCGTCCCAGATAAGGGACATCACATTTATACCATGTTCATATTATCACTTTGTCTGCAGCAACACATCCCTCAATGAGCCATCTTTAATTAGCTTTAATGGCTATTATGGATTACTTTACTTTTGTATATAAACTTGCTTTTTATGCGATTTTCTCAAATGATGTCTTTTAAGAACATATCATTTGAGAAAATCACTTATTAAAATGTTGTTCATTATAGCTGTTAAGTTTCGTGTAATTCGACTTTCAGCCTGTAGATGACAAACAAGACATGCTCAGCTGCGATCTGAAGAGCAGCAGCGATTGCAGACAGATTTTGTTAACGCTAGCTACAATAACATTTTCTTTTTACCCCAATTTGGGGTGTTGTCATTCGTTGGTTATTTAGCGTATTCAAGACTGGCTTCACTGGCCAAACATGCAGAAATATGAAAAGCTTGAAAAAATCGGGGAGGGTAAGTTTCAGACTTTTGTTTTGGTTAATTTCGCAAGGTTAATGTTAGTTAGCCTAGCATGCTAATGTAGCATGCCTGTCGAAGGCTAAAGTTAGCTAATTTGTAGGTAATATGTATTTGTTAATGTATACCCCAGTTACCCACATGCAAAAAATTGAAAGTGTTTACTCGAACTAGTATGTGCTAGTAACAGTATCAGTCCGACGATCTCTGCCTTCCACTATTACTATATTAACGCTAGCTAACGGTGGGCATGTAGCGAGCTAACATTAGGACCCCTTAGCTGTGCCCATTCATCGGGCTGTGTTGTTTAAATAAGCACTGTCTGCTCCATAGGCACGTATGGGACCGTTTTTAAGGCGAAAAACAGAGAAACCCATGAAATTGTGGCTTTGAAAAGAGTCAGGTTGGACGACGACGACGAGGTTTGTTCTTTATAAAGTGATATGACAGTCACAGTGTTTGTTAGCTAGTTGTTAGCACGCTAGTACTAAATGGAAGCGGTTTGTTTGTTTTTAATATAAATTTCTTTTAGGGGGTGCCAAGTTCTGCTCTGAGAGAAATTTGTCTTCTCAAGGAACTGAAACATAAAAACATTGTCAGGTAAGTCTGGCAAATTAGCTGAATGCCTCCAGCTCGCCTGTAAATCTGATGTCAGAAAACAGCAACAGAATTTTATTTTGCCTTTTTTTAGACTACATGACGTTTTGCACAGCGACAAGAAGTTAACCTTGGTTTTTGAATACTGTGATCAGGTGAGTTGGTCACCCCTAAAGCACACTATATCTTAAAATGTACGTTCTGTGGCTAATATGTCTCTCTTTTCGGTTACAGGATTTGAAGAAGTATTTCGACAGCTGCAACGGGGATCTAGATCCTGAAACTGTGAAGGTGAGACATAAACACGAGGCGCATTTAAACTATGTAAACCTGCCTGCTTAAAACTTGAAGTTAACTGCATATCGTTGGTGCTGTTTGTTTTCCTGTGCAGTCATTCATGTACCAGCTGTTGAAAGGCCTTGCTTTTTGTCACAGTCGAAATGTTCTTCATAGAGATCTGAAGCCGCAGAATCTCCTCATCAACAGAGTGAGTATTTATGCATTTGGACTTTGAATTGATTGCTGATTAACATTCAGTGCTGTTTGTACTCCATCAGTAAACAATTTCTTTAACGTTAAAACTAAGTGAGATGGACACTTATTTTCTTTGTGAAAACAAACATCACTAAGTTATCATTGAGTTCTGTGTAATGTCTTTTGTTTTGACTTTTATTAATTTG
The DNA here is from genome assembly GCA_015108515.1 of Hemichromis elongatus. Taxonomy (NCBI): domain Eukaryota; kingdom Metazoa; phylum Chordata; class Actinopteri; order Cichliformes; family Cichlidae; genus Hemichromis; species Hemichromis elongatus. The sequence goes on from VUQR01002645.1 coordinate 19,288, forward strand.
AGCACAGCAGCTTATTAGTGTGTTAGTTTTTTTTTTTTATAAGAAGTAGCAAAACTTCAACCTTTGGGCACTTTTTGCCAGTCATGCAGCACTTTTGTGCTTTGCTCATGTATGATGAATTTATCCTATTATGTTTTTTTTAGTATCTTCATTATATCACTGTATATAGTCAAACAACAAAAAGTTGGTGTTTTATAAACAGGATGATATATACATATACCTTTTTATTTGTCTTCTCTGCAACCTACTGTTGTTTATGTATAAAAGAATATCGTATTGTGTTGGTACGTAGTTCTGTATTTGGTAATGACTTGAGCAAACTTCTACCAGGTGTGATATAGAGATTGCCTTCACGGGGCAATGATGAAATGATAATATAAATAATATAAATCAAAAGCAGGGGGATTTAGAATAAAGTTTTAAAAACATAGATGTGTTAATATTGCTGTATTAACATCAAAATTTTGTTAACATTGACTCATTAGGGAGGTGATAATGTGCATACACACATGTATCCATTTATACGCTTTGATAATTGTAGTAATTATCTGTCTGTAGAACGGTGAGCTGAAGCTGGCCGACTTTGGTTTGGCTCGAGCTTTTGGAATTCCTGTGAGGTGTTACTCAGCTGAGGTAAGTTATACATCATTAATGCAGAAGGTACTAACAGCTCACTGCTTTCAGCTAAAGACATGTGACCAGTGTGAAATAGCATCATTTTTGGCAACTGCTGTGTCTAATGAGTGGACAAGTTATTGTCTTTAGAAAATGAAATAATTTATTTTTTTTAATATTGTGCAAACTAATGGTGTAAGAATACTTTAAACCTGGCTTTCCAAGAAGTATTGGTATCCAAGACGAACAGTTTACAATCTTATTATGAAACATCCTTTTTCAGTTTTTACTTCCTGAGTAAAATGAAAGCTTCCAGGCTTTGTTTTAGAAGTGGACTGAAATGACCTAATTACATCAAGATTGAAATATAAAAGGAAGCCAAAATATAGCATAGTATTAACATCTAACTAGTAGATTCCCTTCAACTTTGTCACTGTTTTATAGCTTATTGGCATGTGCTTTTTTTGTAGTCTCTCATGTGCACACGGTTAAAGGCTTCAGTTTGTTTCCTTTACCTTGAAATGAATTTGTTTAATTAATGATGAAATGGAGTCTCAGCATGTTGGTGTTTGGTTTTTGTTATTGCTGAAAATTGAGAGAAATGATAGGCGAGGCTTACCTAAATGCCTGACACGCGATTCTCGTGGGGATTTTGACCCAAGTTCTGATCTGAAAATTTAATAAACAGAAAACCTAGAGGGGACCTGAGTTTGAAGCATTGAGATTTTAAACGATCATTTACATTTGAGAGGATATATTGCTCTGTGACTTCCACAGTTGCTTCTATTTACGCTGACATAATGTATAATGTATATAGTATGAGCAGCTTAAACATAGTGTAGGGTTGTTGTTGTTTTTTTAAAGTTTTGACTTTATTCACAGTATTGTTCAGATAATCTTTATAAAAGCCAGTTTTATCACATTTAAAAGCCAAGGACTCAACAGCACTGTATGTTTTTTGAACCGAGACTATTCTAGCCGGAAGCTCTACAAATATAAGTTTTGTATAAAGAAAAGTTAGTAGTTGTTTTATAGCAGGTAATCACATTTACTAATTCACACAACATTTCCTAAGAAGAACTTTTGCACTTTTTAAACTGAAGCATAGTCACTTGCAGTCGGCCCACACATTTGCTCTGAAAAGTGGAACTTTTCTATAATTGCATTCGATTTTCCTTTTTTTTTGTTTTTTGTACTCCTGCAGTGCCCTCCAGACGACTCATTTTCATAAGTCCTTGGAAAAATGAGGGTCTGACACAGCAGCAGCTTTTTAAAATGCCAACAAGTTGTGGCAGAAACCAGAGGGAGATTTAAATGTGCCATTCAGTATTAGTGAGAGTGTTGCCAAAGTCATTTCTTTGTGAAACACACCAAATACAAAACTCCCCCCAGAGAGCCATCACTATGCCGAACATTTATTTTATGATTGGTTTGGTTGTGCTAATATATTTATTTTTGATTTGTTTTTAGGTGGTGACATTGTGGTATCGGCCTCCGGACGTGCTGTTTGGAGCCAAACTTTACTCTACCTCTATCGACATGTGGTCTGCTGGATGCATATTTGCAGGTCTGTGTGTTGTTCGTGGATTCAAATGAGGATAAAACTAAACAAGTAATCCAATAATTTGGTGCTGGGTGGTATGACCAAAGATTTATCTTTTTTTTTTTTCTTTTTTTTTTTAGGATTCTGGGAGTTTCATGTTATATTACAGTATTAGTAATATTAAAAGAATTATTTTTCAGTTTAGGTCACAGTGTGAACAGGTGACCATAAGCTACAAAGCTAAATGCAGCAGCTTGGATTCAACTCCAACCCAAAGGCCTTTAAAGACTATGCAGAAATAGTGTCATTGTCATTTATACATATAAATAAACAGAATGTTTATATTGTACAATGAGAGGCTTATTTTTGCCATTCATAAATAAACAACATGAAAAAAAAATTGTATTAAGATAAAAATAAGCAAAATAATTTATAGGAAAGTAATAAATCTTTTACTTTATTAGTAAAGTAACAACATAATTGAAGCAATAATACAAGTAATAAATGTGCAAACAAAGATTAAAGTTGAAGAGTTGCCGCTTGTCTTACCCGGCTTTCTCTCCCTGCTTTCTTGTCTAGTCTTCGTTAAAGTGACTCAACATTTAAGTAGACAGTTATTCTGTGTAGAGTCCAGGGACTTTAAAGGTTAGTTAGTTGGTTTTTTGTGTTCATGTTTTGAATGGTAAGTCTTAATTTGATGCCATTTATTTTTTTCCAGAGCTGGCTAATGCTGGAAGGCCTTTATTCCCCGGGAATGATGTGGATGACCAGTTGAAAAGAATTTTCAGATATCCTTTTCCATGTTAATACAGTAGCTACTGACGATATACAGTTTGGTATGTGAGTCTCTGAGTTGTTCAGGCAGAACTACTCATATGGGAATTATTTATGAGCAGCAAGTCTTAAAAGACGAGTTAAAAGTTTGTCTTTAACCGCTCTGTACATTGTTGGGAACACCAACTGAAGAACAGTGGCCGACAATGACAAAACTCCCAGATTACAAGGTACGTTTTTTAAATTTTTTTTTATTGATGTCAGTTCTTTTTGTAAACCCTTCAGTGCATTGAGCTTTTACTGAATTGTTTGTTTTCTTCCTTTAGCCATATCCCATGTATCCAGCCACCACCTCACTGGTGAATGTGGTCCCTAAACTAAGTAGCACAGGAAGGGATCTACTTCAGGTACTTTAAAACAAATTTATGCAGTGTTTGAGTAGCTGTAGTAAAATGATGGAAATCTGTTGTTGTAGCTGGGTTATTCCATACTATTTGGGGTTAGGGGTTTGACATGGATTAACCCAGCTAAAAGTTTTGCTGTAGGAAATCTGATGCTGCTATTCACTAATTTAAAATCTGTCCTTTGATCTCACCCAGAACCTGTTGAAATGCAATCCTGTCCAGAGGATCTCTGCAGAAGAGGCCTTACAGCACCCGTACTTTGCTGATTTCTGCCCACCATAAATGCTTAACTGCCTCTCGCTAAACGTCAGCTGCCAGAATCAACTATCTCCGCTCTCTTTTGGGGACTTTAGGATAAATTCAAAACAAGGCAACTCAAAACCCCCTCACTGGATTTTCAAACAACTCCCCCCCTGTTATTCATCCTGTTGTGCCTCTGTGAGGAACAAAGTCCTAGTGTCCCTGCAAGGATTTGTTAGCTTCTCTTAAGTTGAAAGCCTGTTTTTAATTTGCCAAATACACACTTTACAGTTAATTGGCACAAATGTGGGACGACGTTGGACCGCATAAACTTCATACCTGTGAAAACAGTGTATTATAATTAAGAATGGCCCTTAGAATCTGTGGTAATCTCATTTGGCGAATTAAGTTTGAATAACAAAAATTTTAGTGCAGTACAGTAGCCCCTAAAAAAACCTTGTAAATATATTGTTTCTATTATGTTTTGTTTTTCAAAGCAGATTTGAAGTCTTATCAATATTTATATTTGAAAGTTTACAATATGTGATGGTATACTGACCACCTGAATCTGGTTATTAAACATATGGCTGAGATATGTGTGGACAGACTAATTTAATGGTGGCTTTCTAAATGATCTCATACTCTTATGTGGCATGTCTGTACAGCTGTTAGCCATCATATATACTTTCACTAATTTAGATTTTTTTAAAAAAAATACATTCCAGAGGCCACTGATGCTTGTGTTTACAGCTAGACTGCATTAATAGATTTGTGGGCTTTGGAGTCATACTATCCATTTGAAAATGATTAAGGCACAAGTCAATGTTTTTGTAACACAAGCTTTCAAAAAGCTTCCGTGGGGGCTTCCTGAATATTAATGTCATTTGGTAGTAATCAAAGGGAAATGGGAATTCCCCCCAGTTAAAAGCTAAATTTAATTACCTTAATTACTCTTTTTACTCATTAGGTAATGCTAGCTGTTAATCAGACTTAACTGTAAGTGTATCTCTTGAATAAATGACCCTTTTTTCCTACAGCTAGTACCAAATTAAAAACTGACTGGCAACAATGTAGAAAATAGTGAGACAATTAGAGACCGTTTTGATTACATGGGCTGTACGCACTTTTGTGTTTTCTGATATTATACTTACCAATGCTAAAACTCATTTTCCAATTACCTATTACAAGATTTTTGGATAGCACGGGAGGCTAACTGATCATTTCTGTTTCTCAGGCTTTTATTTTCTCATTTTGTATTTATCTTTTGTGCACTTTGTGATAGTTTTATTTCCAATTGTTAACTTGTCATTACCTTAGAATACATTGAACACTGACAGCCAGGATTATAACCAATTAACAGTGAATGGGCTAATATATATATATATGTGTGTGTTAATGAGCAGTGGACCATTGTTGACCGTTTTTATTTGTTTTTTACATTTCTAGCACCATGACACTAACACTTTTACCAAATGCTTTTTTTTTAACAGTTGAGTTAAAAATGGGAAAACAAACCCAGATAATCTGCTGATAATCTGTATTTTTGCGTAATGACTGTTTTTGCACCATTAGCTGTTTTCATTTCAGTTACTTAACATGGTTAACAGCTCGCAGTATTATTTTTGCTTATGATTGTTACAGAGCTTCTAGTCATCCCATAGAAATCATCCATAATGAGCTGTGTTTGAAGTAGCTGGCTTAATAGTAAAGGGGTTCATTTTCATTTCGCTGATGTAAAGCAAAATAATTGATGCATGTATTTATTAATGATGAAATGTCCGCTTTAAAAATTTTACTTTATTTTTTTTTTAATGTAGCACACTTTCATTCAGTACAAAAACTCTTTGAATGATCTGAGCTCCGGTCTATTGTGTTTTGCAGGCTCTTTTTAGGATTTTCAAATGTCTGAAGGTTGTGTGTGTGTGCGTGTGGATTAAGTTATAATGAAAAACACAAAACATGTTTTCTCTCATCCACTTGTATTGGAGGAACATTTTACTTTAAACGACTTAAATCTGAATTTGAAAGATGAGTGGATTGTGCACTTTGTCTCTGCTCTTGCTGGTAGACTTTGGGACAAACGTTTTATGTATATTTCAGCCGATAAGACTCAGTATTCAGTAAAGTCGACATTAATACAAGTTTGCTGTTATTTAAAATGAATTTCCTGCTTGATTATTCAGTAACTTGGGGGGGAGGGGGAGTCTTAACTTCGCATGTCATTTTGGGCACAGTTATTGACAGTCATCTTACAGCAGTGCACATCTTGGATGAGAAGACTTTACAGTCATCTATAATTAAAATCACTGGTACATTAAAACTACATACATGTCATTCTCATGTACTTTTGCTGCCATACCTTTGATTTATAGTCCACTATGAATGAAATGACTCCAGCCCATATCAAAACCACACATTAATAATGCATCATACATTAAAATAAGTTTAATCAGTGGCAATTAAGGTAAATTTGGTAATAATGTTGATGTTCGTAAGGATTGAAATACATTTTGCAGTTTGTTTTCTAAATTTTCTTGTAGTTGAAACAGGTTTCTTGATGTCTCACCCTGTACATCACTGAGGTCTAAAAACATGGGGAGTGCAATTACACCATCCAGACACACACATAATTATTTTTACTCTCCAAATAGATGTGATTGATTTCACACACAATGGACAAGTGTGTGGGTATAATTATATACTAAGGTCCATAATTTGTTGGACAAACATATAATTTTTGTAGTTTTTCCTCTTCACACCATTACAGTGGCGTTTAAATCAATCAATAAAGGCTCTCAACTTTAATTCAAGTTGTTTTTTAAAAGTCTTGCGTTAACTGTTTACGATTTACAGCTATTTCTATACACAGTCCCCCATTTTTAGAGGGTGAATGTTAATTGGTCAATTGACTGGCAAGGTGAGGCCTGTCCACCTGTTATTTAAAGACAAAGGAAGCAAACGTGATCAGTCGTTAATTTACAACAAGTTTTGTCGTGGGTTACTGTAATTGTAAATCTGAAGCCCAAGTGAGAGAGATCGTCATTAGGCTGAAAAAACAAACCTGTCAGAGAGACCACAAAAAACTTGTAAGAGGGACCAAATCAACAATCAGCTATGTTGTTAAAGGGACTGAATGGATTGGCCATGTTTTACAGCAAGGGTACAAACCATTAGTTACACTCAAGAACAAGACGACTAGATTAGAGAGCCCGCACAGTTGTGGGAAACAATCTTTAGTCACTTAAAGCCAAGGTTAACTTATACCCAAATTATGCAAAGTGAACCTCAGTCATCTGCTCTCAACCCAAGGGAGCATCCTTTTCAGTTATGAAATACAAAGAGAATGCAGAGAGATGCACAAACTGAAGGTGGCTGGAGTAAGCGCCTGGTACTGCAAATGGAGGAAACAGCATTTTGTGATGTCGATGAGTTCTAGACTTCAGGTAGTCACCGACCGCAAATGAGTTTCATCCAAGTGCTAAAAACAATCATTAAAATGACGCTAGTTTGTGCAATTACTGTGATCCATGAAAAAAAAAAACGGAGTCTATATATATAAATGGCTGTAATTTCTCAACAGCTAATGTAAACCTTTTATTACACAGAAAGTGTAAACTTGTATTGTTTGATTTAAAATGCACTGTGATAGAATACAGAGACAAAACGACTACTATTAGAGGTACCACTAATGGTAAAAAAAAAACCCCCAAACCCTCTGCAGTAATAGATTTACTCTTCCTTGTTACATGTTTAAGAATATTTTGTTGTGCTTTAGCTTCACTGCAGACTTTATCAGGTTTATTTAGATGGATGCTAACTTTTGTTTTTTTAAATATTCTACTGGTTAAAACGCAAACAAACATCCAAGACAGTTCTATTTAAAACTGACTACGTTACACATAGTTAAGTGTGTTAACTATTTAATGTACAGTTTAGAGTTAAAATCACATATCTACAATAAAATGCACATATAGCATGTAGAGCCAGATGAAACAACTTCTTGTTCTCCAGGTGTGTTTGTGTGTGTGTGTCGGTCGATGTGCGTGTTGGCACAGGAGAATCTTTGTTACCTGTAAGAACCTGTCTTAAAGGCACGTTTTAGTTTGATTTCAAGCCACACAGTTTGATCAAGCCCCAAAAACTATCCTTCTGTGTATTGCACAATCCCGAGCCTGGTTGGAGGAGGATTCCTATGTCATAATGATCCAGGACATTGTCGTGCAGGATGTGGAGAACACTATTTTGATTCATCTGACTCCAAAGAAAATACACTTTGAACAGTACAAAGTGAATAGCATAGCTAATATTACGTCAATAGATCAGAGATAATAGGAATACACATGCAAGGAAGAAAATGGGCGATGTGCTGTAAATTATTAGAACAAAATCATTCAAATTCAGGTATTTGGTGGCAGAAATACATAGCGGACTTTTCTTTTTTTTCTACTTGGCCGTAACTATGCTGTAAATATCCATGAAAGATTATTTAATGAGAATAAATAGTTAAGGAATATTTTCTGCCAGCTCAGATACACTCTGCTTCTTTGACTGGTAGTAAGGCAGGGGGTGGGGCGAGAGAGAGGTAAAGCCTTCATATCTCCACAGTTTGCGGTAATGTTGGGTCATTTGTAACCCAGCAGCATCACACACACACTCAAAAATCATCATGGCAACACAGCATCAGAGGAGCATCATTGTGTAACATGAATTGGCATCTGGGTCTCTTATTGAGTTCATGATGGTTTATTTGTCATATCGTACATCATTGTTGCAGGCGGCAGCTGCTCGGTTTACATCCATCGCAACTGTTTCATACATCACAAACTGATAATTTGGATCCCCAATCGATTTTTTTTTTTCTGGTCAATTTGTTAACAGTGCTGTCTGATTCAGTGCATTTATTGCTCATAACACAATGCCACTGACTAACCCTTTTGTTTTTTTTAGTGTCTGCTTCCTGAAAGGCAAAAGTTCCATTTGGATAAAGTCCTTCCACAAGGTGCTCTCTGGCTCCGCTTAAATTACCACTCTTGTTCCTGATAACGCCGGAGCTGTGAGCACACCGTGCGCAACAGTAGTTAAATCTAGAGCCACAAAAGGTAGTTACAACGGTAGACGCCCAGTCATTGGCTTTCCAGTGATGGCTGATTTCCAAGGGTTTGTGCTTCACATCAACAGTCATCTAATACACAGACAACAGAGTAATAAAGCTACAGAGTTATGAACACCACTCACTTGACTGGCGTTGCACATGAAAGTTTCACGAAAAAAAAAAAAGGTTCCCAGTATTTATAGTACCTACAAATCATAATGGAAATATTTAAATAACACAATCTGTGTTATTTAAATGAGGAAGTAGACTGACACAAAGGTTTGAAGAAAAGTTGTGTACATGAGGAGTAAGATGGGTAAATATAGAGTTTATTATACTTGATCATTTATACATCACAAACTGTTATTTGTGACTTATTACATATTCTGTAATAATAATAATAATAATAGGTTACAATGGTAAAGTTTTACAATGTATTTCTAATATAAATCAATTGGATGGGGCTGAGGTGTAGTGAGTTGTAGATGTATTGAAGCAAAGTCTCTTGTACCTAATAAAGTCTGCCATCCATCATGTAATCACCAGAAACTCAAAGACACTCAATGGTCCACCTAGATAGAAAGTCCAGATTCCTCGTGGTGTAGGAACAGATGAAAAAAGATTTTTTTTTGTATTTTAAATCTATATATCTTTATTATATGTATATATATGACGTGTTTCACATGAGCAATGTAGAATTTCTTCATGGCATTTGATTGTGGGTATTTACAAATTTCTGTCAAGTTTAGGAATGTCACCAGCAAGCCTTTTAAACTCTACTCACAGTATTTTCAATAGAGAATAGATTACTATCACAGGGGATTGTGCTGATGAATCTTTAAGACATTGTGATGAAAACAACTGGCAAAAAAAAAATTCAGATTGTTTCTGTTGGAGCGAATTCAACTGAACACAGGGGCAGCTTTTATAGGGACAATTTCTGCAGCGAATATATAAAAAAAAATGGAAATATGACTGAAAAGGAAATATAACAGTACAATCAACTGCTTTTTTTTTGCCTTCTGACATTTTTTTGACCCTTGATGTGTTTAAAAAAAATACTAAAGTCAACAAAACCATATGTCTCAAAACAGCATATATACAAATCATCAAGTTCCTCTCATGTTTCAAAGGTGGGTAAGCACACATGTCTAATTAAAGACAATTTAAAGCCCCATAGTAGCAAAAGGCAACATTCAACACTAGTCTAGTGTTTTAATTCATGTCAACAATCAGCTCATTAAAAGTGGAGCAGATGTCTAAAAAGGCTCTTCCGTTAAAACGTGACTGCTATAAGGTCACTCAATGCAGCATCGGTTAGATGCTGGAGGCATAACACTGATAAACGCTGCTACACATACAAATCCACATGCGTTTGTTTTTGCTTGTTTTTTCTTTTTTAACTAGACTGATCGATGTACATCAATACTAGCACAGCAGAACCACGTGACTCATCTCAACACAGCTCAGATTCCTCTTTTTGAACACGTTTATCCTCGCGTGTTGTATACCGGATAACATAAACAAATCTACAGAATGAAACATGAGGAAATTAACATGAATGCCTTGACATGGCAGTTCAACCTGAGTTCTGTTTTGGAAGTGGTCTCTTTTGTTTCTGATGATAGTATTCTATTTCTATTCAGGCATTGATAAACTGTACTACGCATTTTGTGAGCATACACCCAAGAAGCCTTTCTCTTTTAAAATGATTTCACAGTTTGCTGTCAAGTACCAAGATGTTCCACCCCACCCCCAACCCCTGCTTTATGTTGTCAACAAGCAAACTCCTCAAAGTTGCCTATAGTCGGGTGACGAGGTAACATGTTCGGCGTGAATCCGAGACTGTCCGAGTGACTCCGGAGGGTGTCACAGGTGCTCTGCAAGAAACAGAGAGAAGGGAGGAGGAGGGAAGACGAGTTCAACCGGGTTAAGGGAGGAGCGATGCAGGGAGCGATGATGATGTTGATGACGGAGGAAATAAATGAGCCGCAGGTAAAATGAGAGGAACCGATACAATCATAGAGGGATGCAGAGGGGAGAAAAAACAAACAATGTAACGAGGAGAAATTGAGTAAAAACAGGAAAAAATGAGGGGATGATTGTGAATGAAAGGATCATGAATGACAGAAACATATGTGCACAATGATGAGGTAATGAGCACAACAGATTCAGGGGTTTCGAGAGCAGCCACATTGCATATGTTTCACATGTAATGAGGAGATAAATTGAGGGGGTAAGATGATGGGGTAAGATGAATGAAAGGAGGGAGAAGAGAAAGAAAACAGCAGATTTTTAGTCCTGGTTTTACACTAGCATGTGAAATTCTGATAGTTATGGAAGTAGTAACATCCACATATGTCTGCATTTTTCATCATGTGCAAAGGCGCTTATTCAGCAGATAACTGCTGATATGTGGATAACAAACACCGGTGGTCCCATGGACAAAGAACCCTCTATCTTTGTGCAAACTCACTGCATGCAGGCCTGCGATAACATCACAAAGTAATGCATCTAGTGATGTTATCTAGCTTGGACCTTCCAATGCATTGCCTCTAAATAGACCTTAGTGCTGCAGGGAAACAAATAGATCTCATGTTGTTCAGAGTTTTGTGCAATTCAATAAATATGTGAAATGCTTTCACAGGAGTACACTTTGTCCTATGAGGGGGAAAAAAAGCATTATTATTCGGTGGAAGGAACAAGTTTTGCAGAGAATAAGATCTTTATGCATTTGGAGAATCCAACCAACTTCAGCCTTCTGTCGACCCAGCGCCCTTCTTTAAAAGCAGACAACAACTAACCTGTCCTTACACGGCGGCAGATATTAAAGTGCTCGCTGCAGATGGATAATCACCCCTCTCTTTTGTTGACTGCCAACCAAATCATTTGTAACCATGGAGAAAATGATGAATGTGATGGTCTCAAGTATGTATGAAAGAGAGGGACAGCATGGGAGGGAGCATCTATTATCAATGGGATGTGCTACCTGGGGGCATGATTAGGCGTGACACCAGGGCTGGTTGGGTTCTCTGGAAACTCCTGGAATAGACATGATGAAAAGAAAGATGGGTGAGGGTGACTGAAATGAAAATAAAATACAATGTAAATGCTATCAGTTAAACTCCCGAGGGAACACAGTGATATCATTAAAGCACTGAAGGAAGATGATCGTTCAAAATTAAATTTGAGGGGGTTTCTTAATGAGCAGGGGAGGCTAAAGTCAGTGTCACCCAGAAAGGTGTCTCCTGAACAATTAAAGCGCTTCATTAACAGATTGTCTGAGTGGAAATGTGAGAGTGGAGTAGTTGAAAAAATATAATTAAATGTGAGAAAAACGGAGTGCAGAGGATGGTTTACTGTAACGAGGTGAACATATGACATGAATGGAGCAGAGAGCAGTAGATAAAACACTATAAAAGCTTGAGTGCAGCCCAGTAAATGAAAGCTTTCTTTCCTACTGTTTTAGTATTTTTCCTAATTAAAAAAAAAAGACCAAAATAGTCTCCTTCATGACACTTTTGTTTAAAATCTATAAACTTCCACTTCTGTAAAAGACATTAAACATATTCCTTTGATCTTTTCCTCTACAACAGCCAACAAACTCAACACTGAACCAAGCATGCAAGAGCACAGCCGCCATGCAGAAACAAAACCACAACTTTTAAACAGATTTGAAGACAGAATTGGCCACAACTTTTTTTTTGCATGCTGTCTTTTGACTTCTAATAATGTATGACAGAGAGCACAGCTTGCATTTCCAAAATGAAGCCAAGGAATGCAAATTGGCAGATTGAATAAACTCGGGGACAAAAGAAAATTTCTGCACTTAACAAAAATCTGCTTAAATGCTTTTCATCGTGACAGCACCAGAAAAGAAATGTTGGAGGTAGGTTTTTATCTGATTTCATTAGCTAAAATAAATAAACGACAGGTCCCTACTGTCACTAGGTGGTGTTTGTAGATGTTTTTATATAATCGTTTTTTAAGGGCCCGTTTTAAAAATTCCATTATCTAGGAAACCTGTTGAGCTAGTCCTTCAAATTCTTTTAGAGCAAATATCTGGTGCAGCGGCTCTGTGAAGGTCGACTCTCTGCAGTGTAGCTCAAGTTAACAGAAAGATGGATCCTTTAAAATATTTGGATGCCCGATCTCTGACTGCATATTTTGAGGCCTGTGAAAAGCATTGTTTTGCAGGTAGGGGACAAATATTTTAGTTTTGGCTTCTCTTATTTACAAAGCACATAAGATTATGCAACACAGTCCAAATCAAGTAAAGGGTTCTTATCAAAGCTTAAGCATGGAAAAAACACATTCATCCAAATTCATTGTAATATTTCCAGCGTATGACACAAACCAAAATCAGACTCACATCTGCAAAATTTTAGTTTCTACCAGTCTCCGAATCTGCTGTCAGAGATCAGGCATCCAGATATTTTAGGGACTTCAAGTGCCCATCATTCAAATTTACCTGAATGACAGTCAATATTTGCCCTAAAAATGGGAAGAACCCAGTCCAAGTAGCTTTAAAGATAATTTAAATATGAAGGAAAAAAAATGATGATGCTAAAAAACTGACAAAAAAAAAAATTGGCTACAATACTGCAAAGCATAAATATATTAGGTCAGCTAAACTAGAAAAGATGCTACTTTTGATTGCATATACTTTCCAGACAAGTTAATTTAACGTGGAGTTCTCCTAAAGACTCAAACAGTTTAATTGTAAGGCCTGAAGAAGTTTCCTGGCTGTCATAGAGGTAAACCTTGAACCAGCCCTGAGGTGTGTACTACAGACTGAGATCCATGGCTTAAGGAGCAATGTCGAGCAGAAGTCAGAGTTTTCTATGTCAAGAAAGTAGATAAAGTAGCTCTCTTTTTTATCTGCCCAAGCCACAATGGTAACCTGGAAAACAGCAGATTCAGAGTTTTGTTGTTGTTGTTGTAAAATAATTAGGAGGCTGGCTGAGGAGCGTGTTTTAAATGAACCCTAGATTATCTGCTGGTAAAATATATTTCATATGTGCAACTTTTTTATCTAACGTCACAAATGAAAGTGTAAAGTTGCAGCAATGCACACTGTGCATCTCCTTGTCACTTGAATTTCCATGTTGCTGAAAGAGAAATAATGTTTTATAGGTGATCCTAATCTGCTGCTAAATCTTGTTTGCAATGCTCGAACTGCAGCTGTAACTCCAAGAATTCCTGTTTAGTCAATAAAGTTAATTTCACTTTGATGTACCGACAAACTAAAGCACTCAAGTCTCCTTTATTGGGGGACGGGACAGTAACCTTTAATGTTTAAACTCATCTGGTTTGAAGCTTCAAAGCTCTAATGTGCTGCGGTCAAATTAGAAACAAACAGCTGCACTGTTTATTTCAGTCCTAAAATGTTTATTTTATTGCTCTGTGCGCTAAATCACCAGATTAACGATTTTCTGCGGCATTAGTCTTTTGTCTTATTTGCAACAATGTTGCATATTTCTGTTATATTTTTATGTTCTTTATAGTTATTTACCACTATATTATTGTCATCATCATCTACTAACATCTCTGACAGGAGTAGGCAGCACTCATAAGGATCCTTTCTTGCGGACAAAGGCTCACTTGCTGTGTCAAACGCCCCTTTTTAGCCACAGTATGATCAATAAAATCTATTTGTAGTGTGACAGAAGATATTTCCACTGATATTTCTACAGCAAGTGCTGGGAAGTAGTAAAGTATATGTAGTTATCTACACCATTACTACGTTTTGCAGTAGGATTTTGTGTAGATAAATATAAAAACTACCCACTATTTGCATGGGTGTGATTGTAGTGAGTAAATTCTGTCTTTCTATATGTTATAAGCTTTGATTTATCTTTATGTACTAAACAGCAGCTGACTGCTAATCCTAAAATGAAGCGTTTATGTTATTAATCATTTCCTAACTTACATAACAGGAGGAGTGGAGATGCCTCTGGATGCAGCGTGTTAATTGACAGGGTTTAATGAAAATGCTGTTATTTAGGGCACGACTGAAACGCCTCACAGTACTACAGTTTTCATTGCTTTGTTGTTTTTTTTTACCATGTTAATGAAATCTCTTTTGAACATTCTTTAACCAAACTGCCTGACAATAAGTGATAAAACCCGGATAACAATAACAGCTCTGTAATAGTACGAGAGAGGTTGACACTGAGAAGCTACTATATATTGTGGAAATACTGAAAACTGGGTTGGTGTGTGGGATAAAATGAGATAACCTCTGACAATAAACAGAGTTTATGAGTCATGAATAAAATCCAAGTGAAACCAGGTCAAACTTTTTACTTCCACTTCTTCATGCACTGAGATTTATGCGCGATAAATGGCAAAACACTTGGGAAAAAAGCTTGAAAAGAAAGGGGCACAAAGTCAATTTGTTCTTTTGGAATACTTATCTGCATCCCAGATTTTTTTTGTCATTACAGGGAATAATTTATGCTGCTTCTCATCATGTAAAAAAAAGTACTGTATCTGTCTAATACTACTCTAATTATGCATTCCCAGTGTGCAGTAAAAATATGTGCGTATGATTAATGATTGTGTTTGCTAGAAAAATATTTTGTTTCTGCAGGGCTAATTGAAACTAATGATGGCATAATGCCTTTGCTTTCTCTCTGGTGCTGTTCATTAAAAGCATTTCAAGTGTGAGCAGATATTTTGATGTTGTTGTGGCCATTGTTCATGAGCTCATTTTGTACATCACATTCACTTCACTCGATCAAGTGTATTCTTAGGGACTAAATATTACCAGATTGTCGCTCTGACAGCGCTGTGGCCGTTTCTTGCGAATGAAGTAACCCAAAACCTTATCTTTAAAGACCTAAAAAACATCAGAGAAGCATTATTCACAGATTCACAAAGCCAATAGTTTGCTTTCTTGCAGAGTGAAGAGGTTTAACACCGAGGCTATTTGTCTTATTCAAAGCCACCTGACAGCATCTGTAAAGATGAAGCACGAGAAACTGCACAAAAGCTTTCATTTGCAGTCTTATATTTATACTTTGTGGCATAGTTTGAGTAGAATAATTCCCAAGTTAACATTTTAACCCTTACATGCTGTTCAGATCACATATGACCTGATCCTGATATTTGCTATTTAAATGTCAAACATTTTATGTCTTTTCCTAAAGAGACCAAAATACATGAAAATATCTTTTATACTGTTGTACATCCGTGCTCTGGGTCAAATTTGACCAATATCTCTGCAGTTTAACTACATTTATTACATTATCTATGTTTGTAGTATCATAACCTTACAATTGCTCGCCTTGAAGCAACTGTCGGTGTGACTCGGTGCTATAAATAAAACTGAACTGTATTAAATCAAATCTATTGAGTTAGATCCACCAGCATGGGTCAAATATAGGAAAATGCTGGTTTTCGAAACATGTGAAACTGTACATGACATTTCTTTGTGGGAACCTTGTCACTGTCATGAGAAATGTCTGTGTTTCTACAACATATACTGGGGAACCCAGAGAGGCTGGTACTTGCTGGTCTCTGAGGGAATCTTGAAGCACTGTCAACTAATAACAAGAAGATTGAGGTCTTTCTATGAGGACTGTTGTTGAATGTTTTTCTTTTTATGAGAGAACTCTTGACCCAGACCACACTGTGAAGGCATCAAATATGAACAGCATGTAAAGGTTAATTAGCAAACACTTCCTTTCACATTTGGTCCTAGGCTTTATGCTAAGCTCTCCACACTCCACAAGAAAGCTATAAATTCTCTACTACTGAATAAAAACAGTAAAGGTTACTAAAATTGAATGATTGAATTTAATGTGATCCAAAAAACAGATACATTCATTTAGCTATTGCTAAGAAATGTTTACCAAAGATCATGGCTTTACCTCATATAGGTAGTCGAATATTTCTAGTATTGTAAGAACACTGGCTCCAATAAATAGCCCCATCTGACCTCCAATGTCACCTACAGAGGGAGAGATTAACAGATATGGGTAATTAAAATATGGTGCGTGAAACCATTCCCCCTTGCTGTCATATTTAATTCTGTATCTCTCTGAGGAATCTGAGCGTAATTGTCAAAAGTGTACAACCAGCCCCAACTTCACAAACGCAGCTGCCCTTGCAAGAGCATCAGATTATGAAAATGCGCTCAGCCTGTTCGACGAGTTCAAAGTGGGAACCTCAAAGCACCAGGGATGAACACACGATGTGAAATATGCGGCGGGGGGGATGCCCGCCGAGCGTGCTGATTCTGAGGTCATATTCATTTATTTATTTATTTTTCTCACAGCAATTGTGAAACTGCAAGAATCTTACCGAGAAGTCCAGCAATTTCATAGGCCTTCTTCTGCTCAATCTTCTCATAATTCAGAGCTTCAAAGAAGATGTCCAACACCAGAATATTTTCTCTGGAGAGAGGACACACACGAGCACATCCATCAGCTTTCACTCAGGGCTATTTTACCAACAGAGCAAATGATAACTCATATCTCCTGTGTAACTATCATTCATTATTGTTACATTGAAGGTGAACGATGGAGACTCAGACCATGCTATGCCACAGTACATCCATCCATCAACAGGAAAAGGAAAAAGAGGCCTTTATCTAAATAACTAGCTAATAATACTTACCCAATATATTGCTCAGTTTTGTTGAATTTCTTAGCCAGATACTTAGCAGATGCCTTACTGGGGATCTTAACCATGGACAGCTCCTTGCCATAGCGAGTCATGTTGCAGGGGGTCTGACAGACACAGTAATCGTTGTCTTTCTCTACCAAAAAGTCTGTGGATGATCAAAGTCATTTCAAAATATTGTGATCACTATGAAAAATCAAACAAACCTGCATCCAGAGGCCCTGCTAAAAATATCCCACACAACACACAACAGAGCTACATTCGCTGCCATCGTTCACTTTCCATGAAAGCAAATAATGACTGAAGCCATAAAACAGAGGAGGGGGGGGGAGGGGGGGGGACCC
>VUQR01002645.1:36950-62930 GCA_015108515.1 Hemichromis elongatus
GGGGGGGGGGACTCAGCAGGATTTATTTGATATCAGCGAAGCACAAACACATCACAAATCTTCCTAATGGGATTTTTAAACAATGATTTTTACTTTATTGCTTTTGTTTCAGCACAATCTGGAATTAAAGTAATTTGAAATTAAGGCTCACACAAGTACTATCTAAAGGATACAACAAGCTTGTGGCACCGCTGTTAATGCAAATACCTCACACTAATATTTTATGCTTAATCCAATAAAAAAAGTGTGTGCGCTCACCTAAAGCTGGATCAGCACAATCTTTGTACTGCTCAGGTGTGCAAACAGCTGTGTTTCCTGTTTGAACCAACATAAAAGTGAAAATGATTACTTACTTATAAATACAACATGAGGGCACAGAGATTTATGAGTTTTTTTATTGGTCAAGTAACTCTAATTTCATACCCGGCATGTGAACCATCCTGCAGTTACAGTTCTCCAGAAGGTACCGTGTTTCACAGTCGATGCGACATGCAGTGATGCTGTACGTGGAGAAGTAATCAGAATCTATGGGAGTAGACTTGCAATCTCCCCAAGGCGGTGGGAGGTACTGAAGCTGAAAGAGCAGCAGCACATGTTTTGCCCTCAGTGTATTAGCACACAGGATTACATCAAATACCATAATGCAAGCCCGGTGTAGCAGAAGTTCAAAAAGAAGGATAACAAGCTGACAAAACCCAACACAAATGTCTTAAACATAAAAAAAAGAAAATACAGAAGCACTTGAATGACAATGCGCACTGAGACAATAGTGGCATAAAAAGTCCAGTCGGATCAACACCATCGCTCATGTGTAGCAGCAAGCAGACATCATGCATAACTGATGCAGGTCTAGGCCCCCGGTAGGAAGCAGAGTACCATGGGAATAGAGACAAGCTTACGAGAAATTTGTAAAATATGCAGATACAGACAGGACACCACAATCAATGGACAAATTCTACAACCTTGAGAACGGAACTGGAAACAATCAACGGTTTACCCTTTTACTGAAGGGTTACTTGAATTTAAGAGACAATATACAGATTTTTTTTTTTAAAATCTATTGGCAATACGTAGTATATATTGTTAGACTTAACCTAACTGGTTAATTCAGTCAATGACAGTCTATTAAAGAGGTTTTATTGTTGATTAACAACCTATATTTCCTCATTAATGCCCATGAGAGTTTATTACACAACTACCCTGAATATCCCTATGAATTTAGCAATCAGGAGAAGATGTAGTGTACGTTCAGTTTGCGGTCTCATTAGTGGTAGAACTCTCATTATAAGGTGAGAGCAGGTCATTACATTTATGAATAACTGGAGGATTCTAAATGAATCCATTAGGGAAGAATATTTAACAACTGAATTTTAAGGACCCAATTCACACTTAGCATTAGACCGCGTCCACCGTCTTGGAGCTGCAGCAGCGTGCCCCATTTTGTGTGAGATCTGCTTCGATGTTAAAGGGACTTCCTTTCTGGTGCACCCCATAACCACCAACACGACTTTTAGCCCCCCTTTTAAGTGTCTTGTTTTCTGCCTGCTACTTGTTTTCATGACAAAAATAAGCCAATTATTTATGAAGGGCGGTGATGCTTGGGTAGTTGTGCATTCAGCCGCTAACTGCAGTGGGAGCAAGCCAACAATCCCTGCCAAAGGCTTCTTCCTGGGAAATTTCTCAGCGAAATTACACCTCCATTGTCACATTAAGGTTCACTGTAATTCCCAATCATTTCCACCAGCTCTAACCAGGTGCAAACTCTGATAATGTAACTGTCATTTAGCCAATACAAAGTGACAGAGATAGAGTGCGATTCGCAAAAGGAGTGGATTGAAACTGGCAAACACGATTAAGCCTTTATTGAACTCCATTTCTAGCCCACAGACTCTCATAAGTGGAGATACACTGGAGATAAAACCCCAGTGCAATATAATCAAGACTATAAACTCATGCCAGAGTTCTCATGGGTAATAAAACCTAATGAATCACATTTTCTGGTCTCTGCAGATGAGATTAAGCAGAGGTCCAGTGGATCACCCCCATAACACATGTAAGCAAAAAATCTTGAAAAAAAAAAAGGTTACAGATGCAGACGTGGACGTGAAAGGGTAAAGCCAAACAACAGCTCTGATAAAGACACAGATTTGGATGAATGTCTCAAAGAAATAAAACACAGCTCGTTACTGGTGATGACAGAGAGCAGAGATGGCAACAAGGACAGACTGCAGATACTGTTACATATTGTTGCTTCAGCCACACAGAGGAGAAGGGGGCGAAGGGGTGGGGATGAGGGAGGTGGGGGGGGCACACATGGGTCCATTCCTTGGAGGGGGGCGGGACCAGGAGATGAAAGTGTGGAAGTTAATGAGTATGTACAATACAGTATTTTGTGGCATGCAGCAAGCCCAGTCAGTCATACGCTACCCTCTGCTCTTGGGTTGAAACGAATGTTTGGAAGCCTGGGGCAACCCCGAAGCCCAGCTCGTGGAGGAAAGGAGGCTCTGACTGAGTGTGAAGCTGTACCTTTATGCCGGCCTCATAGGACGTCTCATCTAGGGGTAAGGGGTGAGGGGAACACAGCCCACATCATTATCGAAATATAAGAGGAGGAAAAGTAAGGCAAGGGCCTGGGACTGTTGTCAGAGTCCCAGAGGCATGTGAAAACTCTGCAGGACTGGTGGGGTGTCATTCAGCCATTCTCTTTCTACTTTCACTCAGTCTTGAGCCACAGATCGCTTCTAACTGTTAGTGGTGGAGTATCGATGTTTCTCTTTGCTCACAAGTCAAAGTCTCTTATTAAAAATTAAACTCCTCCGACAGAAGATTTACAAAAGCCTCGAAATCACGAGCGCTATTATTCTTATTACACCGAGAGCAATGTCACTCGTTGGACACTGAGTGAAATGAATGCAGGCCAGAGTTTATAATGTTAATCTAATTAACTCATCACATCGTTTATGCCATAAACACGTCTTTCAGCTGTCAGTGGTGTGGGCGCTCATGTCATGATTGTAAACGGCAAACCATGCACTTTGGCCTCCTGGAGGAAACTGTGATGACGAGTAACAGATCAGGTTGTTTTTTTGTTGGAAATGGCTGAATGATGATACACTGAGCACCAACAACATTTGCAAAGAGAAGGAGAGAAAAATAAGAGAAAGATACATTTCCAAGCAAGTTCCCAAAAGTTACATTTGTCATCTCTTGTGGTGTCCAAGTGTCTGTTTCACGAGACCAATCGCGCCTCAACCATCCCATGTTATTCTGCTAGCACGCTGAAGCTTGTGAGGTGAGCGAGCCAATTCAATATAGGAGCAAAATCATTTAAATTAGGCTTAATTAACCGCTAAAGAAACTAAGTTAAATCGCCGTTCAAGTGTCCGTTACATCATGGCGTCACAAGAACTGATTATACGGTGGAAATTTTAATGAGCCTGAGGCACAAATACACTTGATCTCAAAGGTAATCACTGCAAAAAACCTAAAATCCTCTGTGGCACAGCCAACATTTTCTTGGGACTTACGCTGAGTGCTTCTCTGTTTGTCAGGGGATATTTCCTTATTCTGTCACTGTTTCTGTTTGAAAATCAAAGACTTTTCTTTGTCTTTGTGAGCTACGCTGGTGTGGACAAAAGCAACGCAGTCTGAATTTGCTCTCCTGGCAGATCACATAAGTGCCGTATTGTTTCATTAGATTTGGATAGAAAATCCATGTGAGCTCAGCGTTATGACCTTGCACACGGGCTTTTCAATCAGTTTGGGCTTAACTATAGTTATTACTTTTCATCCTTCAGTGATGCCAGTGTCGTGGACTCGGTCGACAAACCAGCCACGGGCCATTCTGCTTCGCTTTTTACCGTGTCATCAAATCATAACATATATTAAAATATGCCTACAAAACAGCCATGGGTCATCTTTCTCATCCAATAACGCACATTTTTTCCATATTACTGGTATTGGGAGAAAAAAATAATGTAATGAGAAGTGCACCAGGCTCCTTTATATGGTCCAAACTAATATAAAAAACATTATGACAGTTTTGGTAAATTTCCTTTAAGATATAGTCAGCTTTAGCTAAATCCCGATCCCAACAATTAGTCATAAGAAAATGTTAAGTCTTTCTTTAAAAAACTGTAAATGTGGTTTTTAAAAAATAAATTAATTAATAAATCAGCAATAATGTCCGATGATTAAAGACTGCTGAAGTTGGCTTGTGGATTAGCCCTCAACGTTTTTTGCTTGCTTCTGTTTGACTATGTCACTGGAGATGTTTTTCAAAAGCTGTTTTCCTTTTTTTTCTTCTGAGCTCCAAATAATGAAGACTCAATATAAAAAAGTAAGCTAAACACCCTGAGCTGCTATATATTTTTTGCATGCTGTAGAGTCTGAAGCTTTTTTTTTTGGCTCTGATAAGCACAGTATGCTCATATTCCTGCATGCAATCATTACTTGGCCCTGCTCTATCAGTACTTCTTGGCTGCTATAACTCCTTAGTTTCATTTACTCTTACCAGACTCATTGATTGTTTATGTACATTAGACACGCATCACAACACAAAGGTAATACTAAAATCCAGATCTGATTTTGCTCCACGCTCTGTGACACAGAGGTGATGGACACTGGCTGCCAAGGGTTTTTGAGACGAACACAGGATGAAGCAGAGCAAAGGATGCTGAGGTGGGAGAGGAAGAGGCTGAACGTTAGGTACCAGTTGCTGCTGACATGACACAAAAGTTTGAAAACCAGGTGCCACACCAAATCCCAGTTGGTCAATGAAAGGCGGCTCGTCCTGGCTGTGGATCTGAACCTTGATACCTGCTTCATAGGAGGTCTCATCTGTGGATACAGCACGCCAGAAAATACAACAACAGGTACGGTCATCGACGGAAACTGGTGCTGTTTAGCGATCGAGCAGTGACATTAATCCAGGGTTTCTACACCTCCGCTTTCATCATAGAAGCTAATACGAGAAATAAACTTCTGCACCAGAGTACTGGTTCAATATCCAATAGATTTAGAACCAAAATTAATTACATGCTGTTTATTTTATGAATGTATGGTCCCATTATGTTGTGGCCCACCATAAATGAAAAACAAGTCAGTAAATGCAGTTTTATTAGGTCTGGTGTCAGCTGTAGACCTAAAGAAACATATCAAGAGGATAAGCGGTTAACCGTGGTAGTACATCACTTCTCTGTCTGCTTCAGTGTGGTGTGAAAAAAAAAGAAAAAGGCAAAGATTTATAGGTAAAGTGAGAGATTTACAACATTCCTCTGTAAAGCATCCATTTGTCATAGAGATGACAAAATACTGTGACAGTTGTCAGGACTTCAGGGATAAACCAACAAGCTGCTGAGATTTCCACATGGAAATCTGCGTAAATCAGATGTTACTGTAAAAATGCTTCACTGACCTGTCTCGCCCCAAACAGGCAGGTATTCATCCTGCTGAATGTCCAACATGATCTCCAGGCCGTTCCCCGTGCCGCCCTTTAACGTGGTCAGCAAAGGGTTGCCGTCTAATCCCGAGTTGAAGGTGTAGCATTTTCCATACCGTGTGTAAATCTGTAAGAAAAAAAGGACATGTTAGTCTCATATTGTGCCGCACAGGTAATCACTGCAAAGATTTTGTGATTATCGGAGAAGGCAGCGCAGGTTTTAAACAGGCACCTGGCTCTGATTTGAGGAATTAATGAGTGCTCCTCAGCAGCAGCCATCAGTCTTTACCCAATTTCACTCCAAATTTCCCCCCCGAGTGATTCAGCCTGAATTTACTTTTTTGCCATCACTTAATGAGAAAAATATGAGGTGGAAGCTCTATGGACACACAAGCAGACATTTTTGTATTTTACTTTATAAACTTCATAAGAGACTAAACCGATGCCAGGAAAGCTTAGCAGGATTCAATGTTTGATGTTCAATCACTGTAGTAGATTTTCTTCTATGTTTAAATAATTTAATTTCAGGTTCTGTGCCCAGAGGGGATTTTTTTTCTTTTTCAATTTTATGGCTTTTACCTAGAATTGAAAAATTTCTATGTCATGTACCAAGCAGGTAAATATAACTATATAAGGATCAGAATGTAGAATTGAAATCATCAACTCTCAATAGATTTTAACAAACTGTAAGCATTTCAAGACATTTCATCATTGTGATGTGTGCAGCAAACGGCTGTTTGTGTTCACAAACAGCTACAGATTAAAATGTGATAAGTTTTGGCTAAACAAGGAAATCATAGTACAGAAGCCAAAAGGGGACAAAAAGTCTCATAAATAAATGAAAATGAATGTCACTGAAACTTTGGCAAAACTTTTTAAAGTTGCAAATTTTCTTACACTCAAAATTATTTTAAATTCAGAAGTATTCATCTAAATGTATGTTATCTAAGTTTCACTCTGCAATGTACAGTTTTTAATCTGTGCTTGTAAACTGTTGAATTGGAATATCAGTTTTTGTAATGATCAATTGAAATCAATCTCTGGTAAAAGTTAAAGCTTATAGACCTCAAAGTTGTGTTTTAATGATCATAGCTACCCTAATAGGCTTTCTTTTCTCATCTTTGTAACAAAAATCTGTGCTGCTAGCGTAAAACTTTTGATGTCCACTTCCTTTCCCACATTTCTAAGCAAAATGTTGCACCAGGAAGGAAAGAAGCTTGGATTCATTTCCACTGTGGTAAGGTCATAGAAAGATGGCTGCTGGCTAAAACTCAGCCAACATAGCAAAGCTGATCTCGAGAGATCAGATTCAGCGTTTCATGTCCAGACCCAGACAGACTCATATCCATCTCACACAGATAAGAGAGAGTTTTGTTATCCCCCACCCCCTGCTGGCCATATAACGAGGGAGTGCCTATACACATCATACAATTTATGACTATAAGTATGTTTAGATCAAATGAGAGCATCGATCATCCATACCGCAGACCCATCATGAGTTGCTTAAGAGCAGCAAGCAGATAGCAAAATGTAAATCCTACAAATCTCAAGCCATCAATCTGGCCAAAAAGAGACAATTTAAAGATATTAAAGCCTCTCTGCTGCAATGAAGCCACCATGGGTAGCTTACCTCTTGCAGCCTGTAAGACTTCCCACTGTAAATGTCTCACATCAGCTGAAACCTGTGACAGGTGAGGGTTTTATATCTGGATGTGTCTTGCCAGATTTAAAATATTCTTTGTCGCTCTGCATGCACACTTACAACTGCAGAAACTTCCCCATTCGCCCTTGCTAATATTTTCTAATGACGTTATAAGCTATCGGTTTGTGTGCGAATGTATTTACTCAAGATATCACCACACGGAAGAGCGGGACTATGGTTTGCAAATGTCACCCACTTTCTCGCTTCAGTTATTCAGAGATGAATGGCTGTAATGGATCCACGTCTGGTGCGTTTAAATGGGAAACTCAGCTGCATATTTTGACGCATATCCTCCTTGTGCCCAACAGATGTTTAATTAGAGAGGCTGAAATTTTAATTTGAACTGATTTATGACGTCTGAATTATTAATGCTCTCAATTTTCTTCCAAATGTTGTCATGTTATAAAGCAAAAAAGACATTATAGGGACTCAGGAAATAGCCAGTCAACATAGCCAAATAAGAAACCTTTAAAAACATACAGCAGACACTGAAGCCACATCATTGTATTTGTGCTATTGAATGATGTTTAGGAGACATCGGTTTTAATGAGGGAACAGCTGTCATGTCTTAAAGGCAAAAAGCAGGACAGGCTTGTTTTGCAGCTCGGAAACATCAGCGACTTAAAAGACCCAGAGAGAATGCCTGCTGTAGCTTTGTCAAATACCTACATGAATTATTAATACCCCATATAAACAACACTCACATCCACACCTGGCAAACACCATCTCTCTTTCTGTACATACAGTGCTGAAGTTTTTGTAGGTGCAGGTTTCCCCACGAAACCTGCACTCCAGCAGCATGTCCTCGAGCTGGTGACCGAGCCGACCCATCATCTCCGTGGTGTTGGTGCGATAATTGGGGGGTGGGGTGTAGCTGCTGAAGTCCAGGAGCGTGAGCAGACCCTGCTTGTGATTGTCTTTAAGGATAGACAGGCTCCTCTTTATGACTGTGTGGTTATGATACAGGAGGTCCAACCAGTAGCCGCTGTGATACAGGTCATCTTTAGTCAGAGAGGATACCCGGAAAACATTTTTGTTGCAGAAGGTAACGGCTGGGAAGGACATGTTGTGAGCCCAGACCATGTAGATTTTGGTGACGGCGGGGTAGGACATCAAATAGAAGATTCGATTCCAAGACCAGGTGAAGAGGAGACTCAGACAAAGGAAGAAGGCCATGATCCAGATGACCCGCTGCGGTTTCGACTTGTCCGGAGAGAAGACAAACTTCAAACCGTGGATCTTGGTCCTCATTATGAAATCCACCGTGATCTCGTTCCATTTTGCTTTTAGCGAGCTGGTCTGTGGGTTCTGAAGAGGGGGCTTCTGGGCATCACTTGATTTGCTTGGCTCCATGGAAACAGATTCGGATGTGGAGTCTAAAACTATAATTTCGAGTCAAGGAAAGTGCTTCGTTGTCAAGTGCAGTTTCTCAGCTGCCCCCCACTAGACTACAATTTACACATTTTCTCCACATGCATCTTAATATGTGTGTGTGCGTGTGTGTATAAAAGATTCCAGGTAGCAGCAACTGGAGTCCTGACATGCAGCTGTCCCACTGTTCAGGCTTGAAAATACTTTGCCATGAAGATATAAACAAAGGAACTGTGCTCCTTGGGGGATGTAAAATTGATTTACATAATGATTCCTTTATGAGAAAAACAGCTGAATCACTCCATTAACAAAAACATCCAGCGTAACTATCCCCACTCCTCCGTCAATAGACAAATGGACGTGATAATTGCAGATGTAAGCGACGGCTTCACTCCCAGAGGTAATCACTTTGAAAATTCGGAGAGGCTTACCCCTGTTGCTCAGATCTTTCACTCCTCCATCCCCCTCTCCAGTGCCAGACAATACTTGCAGATTTCAGTGGTTTCTCTTTTTGTGCAGTGGCTGCCCAGAACCCAACTCCTCCCTTTTTCCACAGATTGAAGAGATGCTTTTTAGTGTGTTGACTTGAAGCCTGCAGAAAGGAATATAAAGCTTGTTGCCCCCCTACTCACTCCCTCTACAGTCGACTGGAGAATGAGGTGGAGCCACTGGATGAAATTGTTTTCCTCCGGTGATGAAGTGCACATCCAATGGTATAGAGAGGAGGGGGTTGGCGGTGGTATTGATCAAAGTACAAATAATTGTGCTAAAGAAATTCCTCTACAAAAAAAAAAGTCTGAAATTCTTTAATATTGAAGCATCGCTCCCTCATGGGTCGATATATCTATATAATTGAAGACTGCAAGGAAGGCAGCAAGTTGGAGAAAAACAGCTAAATATTCTTTAAAAAGTGTTAGAAAAATATGTCACAGCACGATCTGTGGTTCTTCTTTTGCTCGTTTCAAGTATAATTTCACAAATGCAGAGTAATGAGGGCTGACATCCTGCTGCATGCAGATGTGGCTCTGGCTGATATTAAAGGTGCTTTGCTCCATTTAGTGAGACTATCAGAGTACTGTGTTTGGCAGAAAAGGATATTTTCTCCCATTATTTTAGCTGGAATAATTTCACTCTGTAATGTGAGAATTGGCTGGGTAACCTGATCAAAGCTGAGGTGACAAATGGTTGTAAAAAAATTATGAAGCAAAAGTTAAAAATAGAAAGAAAAATGTTTTATTACTGCGCAGACTTAGACCAGAGGATGTCATCTGCAGGTTTAGATGGTAGGAGCTAATAAAAAATAATTGGATTGAGCATATTTTAATATAACACAAAAGAGTGTAAATGACTCTCGGGCTTTGTAGGGTCTGGGTTTCACTGACTAAATGCCAAAGAGGCTCTACTAAGTGATTCTGTAATACAATAATAACATATTCGTGTAAATTATTTATGTATTTGAGGGCATAAACATAGCTTTTTGCAAAAAGGCTGAGAAATTAAGGATTCCAGTAACTGTTCGACTATCATTTATTGACTTAAGCTATTTCCTGATATTACAGCTGCTGTCCCTCTGCATTGGACTTTAAGTATCCCACAATGCCTTGTAAAAAGTTGCATTCAACCAGTGGTCACCATCCAACCTTTGGATACCATCATTAATCTCCCTAAAGAAAAATAAAGAGGACGAGAAGAGCAACAGGAGCACTGAGCAACATAAACTACCATTTATATTAATTTATTTGGGATAATATGTATTCCACAGGCAGATATATGTGCATAGAGATTGATATTTGGGTAAATGTGAAGCATAGCTGGCTAGCAATGCCCTGACCGCTCAACAATCCAGCACAGCACTGCATCTGAAAAGATGTATTTACACCAAACATAAAGTTCTCAGTCCTTTTATATCATATCGTTATGTTTGTTATATGTTATATTTTGTTATGTTAAAAAACAAAAAATATATTGTATGTGACTCTAAAATGATCCCCTTGATGTAAGTAAAGAGATTTGATGTACATATCACGGTCATTTTACCTCATCAGCAAGAGAGCGTCAGCCCTAAGCTGTGCAAGTTTTTTCTAACATCCTGCTTTTTGTGTGTGTGTGTAATTGCTAAGGAAGTAATGACAGACTTTGAACAGCCAACTAAAATGTATCATCCACATATTTATGAAATTATTTCTGTGTGATATCAGGAGCATTTGGTCATCTTTGGGCAGAGCCTGGCTAGCTGCCTCCCCTGAGTTTTTAGGTTTTATGCTAAGCTAAGCTAACTGGCTCCAGAGTCATACTTAGTCCTAAAAGAAAATCCGCCCGCTGTCAGTGAGTAGCCCAACTGAGATGATACTATGCATAGACTGAATGCTAATTATGTAAAAAATTAAAGTTCATTAAGAAGAAGAGGAAGAAACATATACATAAGTTGTTCTGTAGTATAGCGGTTTATACATTCACCTGATAAGCAAACAATCCCTGGTTTAGTTCCAGAAGAAGACACTAACCCTTTTGGGGTTGTGTCAGGGAGGGAATCTGATTTTACTTCAAACACAGCTCCCCAATGTGGGAAGAAGGGAGTAGCTACTGTAGATGTAGCTTCTAAAACAGGATTTATAAAAAGTAGGGCTAGTTAGTGGTTTCACTTTACTACAAAGGAATTCTTTATTACCTTCGTCTTTTCTGGGGCTAAGATAAACAGCATAAACACAATTAGGAGCTGCTGTTCCACATTTCTTTGACACTGCCACCTGGTGGCAGTACAACACTTCAACATATAGATGATGGTCTGCGAAACCCTGCATAAGACCTAAGCAGATAAACATCAAATTATCCCCGTAAGAGCAAAATGGGCTCAAAATAAATGCGTGCACAAAATCCACAGGAAAGTCTTATATGTCACATTGAATTAGACACATGGCACTTTAAGCAGTCCATCATCCATACTTTGAAGTGCCAAGAAACACCACTAATTTATCTGTGGTATCTCTTCTATTTTCAAATGTCGTCTTATTAAATTATTGGGTTGTTTGTGGTGATCTTGTCAAGACATCAGAAAACTTACTGTCTTGGTTTGCGCTGTCCTCAAAATCAGTGCTGACAGCAAAGTATACAGTAGTGAAGGTGTGATTAGAAAAAAACAAAGCTTCTGACAAGTGCAGGATAAATATAGGTCGTTATTTAATCTTCAAAGGAAAATGTGATTTAAAGAAAAAAAAAACATAAAAACAATTTCTACCCAGCCATTTTATTGAAGCCAAATTTATAAATGCATTACAAAAATGGAGCAAATAGAGTGATATTAATAGTCTGATAAGATTAATGAATGCCTGGATACTGAAAAATAAAGAATAGAGAAGGTTACAGCTTCAATACAGTAATAAGGGTTATTTTCCCTCTATGTCCTTTCAGCAGAAAAACAACTAAATTAATTGGCTGAATTTAGCTCTAACAGCTACTATATGTCATGTCTGCACCACCCATCCTTTTTGCCCTCCAGACACAACGGATGCCCAGTATTACTTTTCTTTTAGCCTTATGTCTGAACCACTTTATTCTACAAAAACAACTGGATACACTTTATATTGGAGAAATAGGGTATCTTTAATAACAATAGCTTTAATTATAATAACTATTTGCATAGTGCTTTTCAAAGCACACCGTTACAAAGTGCTTCACAGTTTGCATAAAACTACACATTAGCAATAAATGTAAAAGTCCAGATTTAAAAACACACAGTCAGATGCATGGTCTCACATTCATTTCTGCACATACAATTCTGTACATGTATTTGAAGAGCAAGAGTCGACCTGTAAAAATGTGTTTTCAGCATTTGTTTAAAACAAGCCACAGATTCAGCTAACCTGATGGGTTGAGGAGGGCTCTTCCAAAGTTTATGAGCTACAATCTCAAAATAATCACCTCTGGTTTCAAAATAAGTGTGGGGAGTTATCAGATGATTGGAGGGGCTAACTCCAGGAGTCTTACTGGAATTTCACTTAAAGCCAGTAATAGCTACTGGCTAGTTTTTGTTAGTAGTTTAGGAGAAAAAAAGGTTTGGATGGGTTTGCTGGTCAAAAGTAGTATGATATGGCTCATTGTTTGGCTTAACAGAAAACTACAGTCTTTAGTATCATTAGCACAGCAACGGTAGCAGATTCCTCTTAAGCTATTTAGTAGATAATCCAAGGGTAGCATATGCAAAGAAAAGTGAACTGGATCAAGAACTGAGCCTTGTGAGACACCACATATCAGGGGTGCTGATGAGGACATGTAGTTATAAATATGAAATCTGAAGTGTCTGTCAGATAAGTATGATGAGAGCCAGAGACTAAAAGAAGTGCCAGGGATACTGACCCAGAAACTGCAAACTTAGCTTTATCAAAGCTCATAAGAATATCATTAGTAAATTTAAGAAATTTAGGAGGAATAATGACAGCTGGGCAGGAAGAAGTGCACATATGAGAAACTATACAGATGGAAATCAGTCAGGGAAATCAGAAAACACTTGAATAAGGTGAGAAACCTGTGCAGGTTAGGAGGATCCGGGTTTTATGTGCCCTGACATATTTAATATTATACGGCAACACTCCCCAATGAAAAAAAAAAAAATTCACACTGAGCAGACAACATGCCAGGAAAACCAGACTGACATGACTAGCTCTTTTCAGTGAGGAACAATCCCGTCAAATTCTGATATTTGATTTGTACTAACACGACGAATGGCAACCTCTGTTTCTGACTCAGTAAAGTCACCCAGGCAAAATAAGAACAAGAATACTAATGCTGTATGTGTAGCAGCAGAGTAATACATCTAATAATACCATCTTATCTGCCTTGTTTCTCCATTTATTGACCAGCTGTACAGACTTCCTCTATTCTCATCGTCTTTGGAAAAATGCCAATAGATATCAAGCACTTTTAACTAGTAAGCTAATTGCTTGAGCTCATTTATTCCATTCAAACATAGTGGAGGCGTGTGACAGGCTGCTCCCATGGTCTCTGAATCATCCCTCGTCAGCAGTTTGAACCAAAACGCAATTTCATTACTCTGATCTCCAGAGGATACACATAGCAATACATGACATGAAATCATCATTACTCTTTGGACGTGTGCTTTCTGTCTGACAATGGCTATCCATCCTTTTTCTGATGTGGTATTTTTAAACAAAAGTAAGCCATGAACTTAAAAGGGACCTATTATGCTTCTTTCCAGCTCAAAATTGTTATTCTTGGTCTCTCCTAGACTGGCTTTGCATGACTCACAGTTTGAAAATCTTATTTATTAAATACTTGTTTCATTCATCCAAAAATTTTTTTTAGCTTTGCCGTCCTCCGTATAAGCCAAGTTCCCTCTGGTTGGCTGCCCCTTGCAAACAGAAGGTTTTAACATCAGATGGGTGGAGCTACTGTGCTCACAGTCAGCGCTCAGCCAAAAACACTAAAATGCGCCACAGAGTCAGCTAGTAATTCTGGGATTTTTTTAGTAGTAGGTATTGTAGCTTTAAACGCAAATACTGGACACATGCAATTATTCTTTGTAATAATTTGTGTGTCAAATAATGACAGATTTCCTAAATTGAAGAGCAACATGATCACATAAAAAGGGTTTAACTTGAGTTATAAACTTAAAAGCTATAAATCTGGTGTCAAACTCTGTAATCACAGCACTGCAATGATTCCAAACTTTTTTCTAATATGACAAACTTTCATAACTTTGTTTGTTTGTCAAATCTTTCAAAAATCATTAATTTAATTAAACTATCCCCTCCAACACAGTGCAGCACTGATGCAAGATTGTTTAGCACTCTGGGCAAAATGTAATGATTTTTCTTCCCAATAAAATTGCTATCCTCCTTACTGAAAACAAATGTCTGCTGCTCACACACTGCTATTGTTATCGTCCTTTGAAAGAAAATGTATTTAATCTGTGTCTCAGTACTGAAGCATGTAATCAGAGGGTTATGGTGTAATAAAAAATTACCAAATTCAAACAAGCAGCTCAAAGAAAAGTAGAACTATTTGAAATATTTATTCTTTCTGATTTTTGTATTACTAGCCCAGCTTAAAGAGCAACTCGGTGATCCCTCAGGCTGTCAGGGAATGACACTAACCATCCTCTTTTATGTCAAAGCCGAGGCAAAACCCCAGCGGCCTCATTAGAGGAGGAGCAGAGTTTTGACTGAGTAAAGGGGAGAGCTCCTTCAAGGGCCAGTGAGAATGTTCAACACCAAATGAAATCCTGGCAGCAATTAGATGCACATCACAACCGCACAGAGTGCAGCCAGGGTAGAGAAGAAGCTGGACACAAGACATGTTCAGCATTAATGTCCACTCACTATTAAAGCTTAGCTAATTAGCGGATTAGTCATTTACTGTATTTATGAGTTGTTTAGGAAAATATTAAGCTAAAATGCCAAACACTGTTTTCAGCTTCTTAAACATGAATATTTCTTTGTCTTCTATAACATATTGAGAGTTAACCAAGAAAATAATTAATTCATCTGTCCTAATGCCCTAATGCCTGGTTACGTAAAATGCATATAAAAAGGATGCTGCTATTATCGTACATGTATTATTAATCAATCTGTTACTCTCTCCCTCACGCACACACTATATATATAGTTTTCCTTTAATTAAAAGATGTATTGATTAGATCATATAACATTGTTTGATGTGTAACTTCAATAACATATAAAAGATGCGAGTCTAAACATTTGATAGGCTGAGATCAGAGAACATTTGTCAGCCTCGGAGAAAACTGAATCTAAAGCTTATCAAAACAGTTGCTCATTCAGTTGACAAAAGGATTAATGCGTAAACAGAAATGACCCTGTGTTGGCTTTGAACTGCATTTTACACCAACTGCAACGTATTTGATTTATTCCACTTGTTTTCCGATGAGCAGGCCAAAACGTGCTGACAGAAAAACAGTATTCAATGCCAGCCTTGAAAGCTTTAAGATAAAAATTTATAAAGCTCTGTATTATTTAGAGCTTGAATAAATAAAGCACACTGAGTAGCATAGCATTTTCTCTATGAGGTCAGGATTCGTCATTGATATGCAGCATGTCAGACTCGGCGTTGCATGAAAACTTGAAAAAACTCCCTGAGAATTTTCCAAATTTAAAATTTGGGCCAGCTGAGAGACAAGCCGAGAGACACGGTGATTTAAAATGACCAAACAAATGCAAATCTGGACGAGACAGCCAGACAGAGCAAAAAAAGGTTTGCAATCAGACTGTCACTCTGTTGGACGGGCAGCTTCTTTAGCAGAGGGAGACATCTTGTGGCCTGCCTCTAAATGAAACTAACCTCTCACACAGCCACTTTGTATGCTGCACCAGTCGCGCGCTGAAACCCTGAGTGGATATTTTTGCTAAGAGAGGCTTATACTGTGAAATGCCTCATATAAAATTCATCAAAAGGAAGAAATATTGCCATACACTTTGTAGGAAAATGAATTAAATAAAAAAAAAATACACCAAAGCTGCTCTGAAGGAACATATTCAGTGTTCATTTATTGGACATAAAAATGTTAGTCCTTGTTTTTTGTTACATTTTTTAAATAAAGTGCTGTTTCGTTAAGCTGAGGCAGCATGTTTTTTTTTCAGGTTCAGTTAAAAATGTGCCACCCCCCCATTACTTATTTAAAATGTACAGTAATTACAAAGATCTCTGGCAGCGCATATGTACAGTATATCCTCTCAAGCAGACCAGGTGGAGGGCAGATGCAGTCTGTATCAATAAAACACAGATGCAGCTGACTACACCTGCTGTCTTTCCCCCTTGTTCCATTCCAGGCAGAATCCAAGAAACGCTGTCACTCAAGCTTTCACTCTGCAGCCTGCAGTCACACTTTGATAAACTCACTCCTAGAATTTCCTCACCGGTACTTTTGCAGGGATAATGTCTTTTTTTTCCCTCATCTTGTTTGCTCAGCTGGAGGCTTTTGGTACCCTGAATCCATTCAGGGATAAGCACTTGCCAGCAGTCTAAAATTGCCACAGTGTAACCCAGCATTCCATCAGGAACTTTCCCCCCCTCATGTATGTGTTAAGAATAAAAAGCATATCCTTAAACATTCCTGAGGCTACACGCCAAATGTCTCCCTCACCACCATTTAAAGACGCTTTATTACGGAATACAAATTTTGAAAGCCAATTACACTGTGATAGTTTAAAAATCACAAGTGACACAAACAGTAAAGCATATTATATGGGCAAAGTAGCGGGACACCCACACGTTATTCCTACAGGAGCTGCTTGGCCATGAAAACCCATGACATTAAGCTCCCAATACAAAATTTTTGTGCACTTACTGAGTTACCACAGCATTGGTGCCTCAGTACGTTATGTGGTCTGACACTTCGTGCGATTTATATCACAACATAAAATCATGACGTTCTTAGTTGTACGCTTTCTAAATTTAATTTTTCTAATAACTTTACAGCGATTTAAAACCTTGTAACTGAAAACAGTATATTAATAATACTGATAAATCACTTATTCTAACTAAGAATGTTGTCAGTCCACTCCTCCTCAGTTTATGTATTCAATTAAACTTTATTTAAATAGAACAAAATCACAGCAGCAGTCACATCGAGGCACTAAGGTTAAGACCCTACGTATGTGATATAAATGAGTCTTTTGATGGATTCATATGCAGCATGTCACACTTTGTTTATAATATCTGAGTGTGACACGCTGTGTTGTTATTAACTCAGCGTGTCACATTAATCACTGAGTTGTTATTAATAATGAAATATCATCCTTTCTAACCTCGCTAGCACTCCACTTGAGTTAATATATAAATCATTCACCGCAGTCGTGGAGCAGGTTTACAGATGTATGCTGACGATATGGTGATATATGTCTCAGACAGAAATGTCTCGTCTGTTTCTTTGCATCATTTACATTCCATAGCAGCGTGGCTTTAAAACTCGTGTCTTACACTCAGCATTAATAAAACTGTCAGTGTGCCTCTCTTCCAGGGCTTGGTCCTGAAAGAAGCCCATAAGTTAAATTTGAAGATTAACAGGCAATTCATCTAACTCATTAGATTCTCTTTCATTTACCTTCAGAGCCTTCAGGTGAACCAAGAAGCTACTCAGCTACTTTAAATCTTACCATACTGTAGTCTGAGCTCTGTGTGGCTTTGTCCGTTTACACCTAGCTGCATTTGAGTCTTGTTAACATGTGTATTTATTGTATAGATTTGGTAGGTTATTGATTTTCTAGTCGAAAGTAGTCTAAGCTATAAATAATGCATTGTGTTACATGGGTCATGTAACATACTTCTCCCTATGAAAATAAACTGTAAATAAATAAATAGAAACATACAGTACATACAAAAATAAAAAACACTCAGACTTGAGTCATCTAGGAGAAAAGAAATTTCAGAAAATCCAATGAGCTCTTTGGTACGGCATAATCTTTCAAAATGTTTGTTAAGGTGGACTGCATTGCTAGGTGCTTGATTGTATATAAGTTTACACTGAAAACATTGAAAGAGGTGTGGCCTAATACTATTGTCCACGTAAGGCATTTCCAACAGCGGGTGATGTCTAAGTTCTTCTGTCCAAAACTGCAACGGGTTGAAAAATTAAGACAATGCAAAGTAACAAAAACTTTAGCTTCTTGGGTGACCACTTGAGGTTCATGTTAAATGCTCAACTTTACAGTAGAAATTTACAAATGTTCACATCCTGGTACAAAAAAATATTTTGTTATTTATAGGTAATGTATTTCTTCAAGATGACTAAAAAGGCGGTGAATTATTTTATAGCTCTACTATTTAAACTGCATTAAGGCTTAAAGTTAGGGGCATTTCCACTTTGACTTACTGGCGGATGCCAGCACAGGCAGCTGGCAGGGGTCTAGTAGGCTTCACCCCTGTTAATTGACTGAACTAGATCTCTGCAGCATGTTTGTGATGTTTTTGAATATTTTTATTGGATTTATCTGAAAGAAAAAATAATAGATGGCTTGCTGTGTGGATGGTGTACAGTATACTTGTCCATATATGATCAATTCTGCCTTAAAAACAACAACATGGCACGGGCATTACTAATGCTGATGTTTCAAAACAAGGTATCGCAAACTATTGGGTTATTATATACAGTCTATGATATTGACAAAATAGTCTTGAAGAGTAATCTCAGAAAGCAACAGCACACTTTGAAAGGTGCAGTGCATAACATTAATTGCCTAAGAGAGCAGGATGTAGATCCCAGAGGCCATTAGTGGAGAAAAAAAAAGCTAAACATGGCTTCTGAGGTAATCAAAAATCAAAAGAACTTCCATATGAAACTGTGAGTCATTTGTGCTCCATAC
This sequence comes from Hemichromis elongatus, assembly GCA_015108515.1. NCBI lineage: Eukaryota > Metazoa > Chordata > Actinopteri > Cichliformes > Cichlidae > Hemichromis > Hemichromis elongatus. The sequence goes on from VUQR01002645.1 coordinate 55,795, forward strand.
TGTGTGCAGCAGATTAGGAAAACTTGGAGTGCAATGCATGCTGTTGTTTAGATATCATGATGTCAGGAGGCTGATAATCTACAACAAAAAATAATGGCTCTATTGGTTTTGGACAGAGCCATATTTGTGTCCGATGTCTCCACCTAACAAGCCAATTAACTTAAGAGGTTCTGTCAACTGGCACTTTAAATGTCTGCCTATGGTCATATGCCGGATGTGAAAGTCAGCATAAAGCACCCTCGCACAGCATCCCCTCCATGAGTTCCTTCGGTATTCCTCAACAGTGCCATTGACTGGACTGCCAATGCTGCACTTAGTGTAACAGCAATTTTCACAGTGATCTTTCTGACACTGAGTACTGGAATAAACACATTAAGTATTTGTAATCTGGCCTGTCATCTATGCTCGGTGCCTCAGATTTTTTTTATTTCATTGTTTGCACTATACTCTATTTTATCTCTACTCTCCTTTTCATGCTCTAGGCAGCAGTGTAATTGTGTGCTCCTTCACACACCTTCTTCCTTTCATCTCTCCTAATGCTTCCAGTTGTGCATCGAGGCACTGGCTCTGCTCCAAAGCAGGCTGAATCACAGCGATGGTGTCAGTCCTCAGCTGAGTCCCAGTCCCACCTCAATCTAAGCACAGCGCAGCCTCTTTTTCTCTTTTCTCTTTCTCATTTGTTTCCATTTTGTGTCAGTGCTCCCCTTCAGCTCTATTTGTCGCTTTTCACCCTTTCCACCTCTCTCTGGTATAAGAAACTATTCTTTTGTACTTTTCCCCACGTTGCCTATTTTCTCTCTCCGTCTGCAGTCAGACTCATTCTGAACATCTCTGACACTCAATCCTGTCTTCTGCTTTTTTTACTCACCTTTCTCTTTTCTTTGACCTCCAAAGCCAACATCAGCCTCCAGACGATACTGCAGCGCATAAAGTAAAACACCAGCTCCTGGCTCTTGCTTTGGCAGGCAAGACTCAATGTAATATTAAACAGGAAGCTTAAACCAAAGGTCTTTTGTTTCAGCATAAACTAATAGATCTACAGGAAGTTCAGTCACAACACAGAAGATCAAGCGTAACGGGATAAACATGTTAGGGTCAGCTCTCTGCAGCGGCACGAGCCGGCTAAAGTGCTGAGCTGGTGATCGATTGAAATGATATTACACCAGCTTCAGCATGCATCCTGCATATACACAATGACAGATGATTTATTTGGTGTGAGCCAGTCTTGCAGGTTTAATCCACAGCAATGATTCAGGGTGTGTTGGGGTGCTTACGCTTTTGAGTATTAATGAGGTAATCAATCACACACCAGTTCACAGACAGCGTGTAAGGCACCAAGATGGAGGCATGAGATTAATTTGATAATGAAGTAAAGCCTCCACCAAGACACTTATTTGGCAGATCATATATATTATAAGCTAAAAATAGTTTAGTTTTCTTTAACATAACGTTGCGTCATATACAGTGTCCTATCTACTAAACACTGATCTGAACAAGGCTTGTTACCACAGACTGATCCAGGGACATTGAAGGCTATGTTTCTATGTATATTTAGACCACTGCATGGGCAGAACATTCCCAGCCTCTACCATCTGCCAGCTTTTAAATATATGAGAGTCGTTCTCCACCAGTAAATTACAGCATCTCTCCCCCCCAAACAAATATTTCATTACTTGATGCAGAGGGAGTGATTGCACTTGGGGGCGCTGATATTTCCCCTATGAGATTTCTCAATACGACTGCACCCATATCCAGCTCATTAGCTGAAACATCTGGTCTTTCCTGTCACTGTCAGGCATGCCGAGTACCTCCAGCCACTGTTACTTTGTCTAAAATGTTACGCGTACGTACACACATGCATGTATTGAAATAGATCTGAAAGGACATCTGAAAAATGTTATCAAACTCAAGTGAAGTATGCTACAGTCAATATGGTCGAATAGCTACAAAACTTTGTACAAAGGGTTTTAAATAGGAAAATAGAGCCGCATGTTTATTCTAATGATGCCCTTTTAAAAGCCATACCAAAATGGATCAATTAAGAGCATCAGCAGAGGTATTTGAATAATTCAGTGCATATATTTTCTCAGGTTTTTCCACATATACAGAGCTGATTGTCGGATGTTGTCTAGACCTTGTGTGAGTCATTTTGTGTTGATGTTGCTGAAGTGTATAATGGGTAATCTCAATTCCATCCCATCTTATCTCCTGTGAGAGGACCTGCCTCTCAGCCTCCCACAGAAAGATCAGCAGGCCGAGGGAATCGAGGAAGGGGAATTCAGGCAGCTCTATGAATCTTTAATTAGTCCTCTCTATACTTAGGCCCTCCGAGCGTCTCCAGTTTCTGACATTTAGCTGAAATTTGCCCTTTGTATGCAGGGATGTGAAGGAGCCAAGGTCACCTGACTGATCACAGCGATATCAAAATGCATCTTCATTAGCTTATATGTTTTGTTTTTGGGAATATGACTCAAACCCATGAGTCATTGAAATGTGCAAGTCTTCATCATAGATGTCAGGTTTGGTTTGAGTTGAAAAGCCAAACCTTTTCTTTTAATTTGAATCACTGTCACTGACAGAAAAATAAATAAATAAATGAATAACAACAGTAGTGCTACATTAGAACCACTAGGTAATTAGTATAAATCGTTTGCCTCTGTTTCACTGCGGGTTCCCAAAGAAACTGTGCAGCATGAGACACCCGTCTCGGCGCTGGGTTTTCATCACTCAAATCAATGGCCCATTTCATCGAAATACAATCCTTCCCCTGTCTCTGCAGCGAGGCGATTAGGTTCCGCTCAGATTCTGCTGACATAATTTTATTTCTTTGGTAAAGACCTGAAAATTGAGAGGGAAACACTGGAGTTCACAAAAACCTCCCCACCCAAAAAAAAACAAAAAACGAAGGCACACAAGTTAAGACAAATTACCTTTTCATCTCCACAATGACATTGTCGTGCTCCTGTGACATTATGTGCGTTTGATTTTTTGTGACAGGAGACAAATATTTAGAACATTCGGTGCCATTACTACGATGAAGACGACAATCCTTCTGAGGTATTTACAAAGAAAAACAGTAACGTGTTGAAAACCCTACTGGTCTTGAAAACAGCATATGCTTGCTTCATAATGCATGATGCATGATGCCAGCAGAGATTTGTTGAACCATATGGCACCTCAGTAGATTAAACGTTTCGGAGGCCACTTTTAAGAAAGTAACTCGCATTTCTCCTTCAAGAAAAATTACAGTTAATAGCAGCCACAACGTGAGGAATTGGACCCAGCATAAATATTGGCATCACTATAAAGGCGAACGAAATATATTGCTGCTCTGTAAGCAGAGATAAAGCACTTTAGTAGTGCTTTATTAGTATTCCTCACAAACTTTTCCTCTTCCACCCACGTACATATTGTTCTCCCTAAAGCTACTTTTCACAAACATGTCATTTACACTAGTATTTAAAAAAAAAAATAGGGATTATGTTTAAAAAAAACAAACAACTTAATTAAGCAGTGACAGCATAATTTGAATCGAAGTGATGTCTCCCCTACTAACGATATCTGATTTGAATGATTATGTTCATCATGACATCATGACAGTGCTCGTTTTGGAAATATAATGTCTTTGAGCAGATCTCCTGGTGTTTCTAAACATAAACAGACTCATTTTTCACTTCACCCCCGGGCAAAACGAAGCGCTGGAATCGTGGTTTTATAATGAATATTGAACAGCTCACAGTTGTTGGTATTTTTGCCTGAGGCTTTGTTTCTGTTCAAATTTTGCTTTCAAGGTTTCTATTAATAATTTCAAATTAAAGATTTGTAACACACGATTTGACACTTCCCATTAAATATTTTGTTTAAATATTAATGAATCAGCAGTTAACCTGCTGAGAAATTATGAAATATTTCAGACTGAACATGTTCAACCTCGCATTGGGATCTTGATTGGGATTTTTTCCCCCCCTAAATGATAGAGAAGTGGCCACACTGATCTCACTAGAAGGGAGACCAACATAAGGAGCCTTACTTACAGTGGTGAAGTTCTCTGGACCGCAGTCCTTGCCTCTGTATTTGCAGTCAAGCAGCATCTCCTCTATGTTATGACTAGTCCTCTGCACAAACTCCAGCATGTTGAAGGTCTTGCTGGGGAAAAACTTGGTGTTGCTGTCTGTGGGTTGCCCTATGGCGGCCATGAAATCATCAAAATCTCCTTGTTCCACACCCAGGAGTCCAGCCATCCAGAAGATGTCATTCCTCCGGAGCTGGGACTTTCGAAAGGTGTTGTAGTTGCAGAGGGTTATGGCTGGGAAATACATGACGGGACTGTCCATTTCATCCAGAATTGTAACATGGGGGTATTGATAGTACTCGATCACACGGTCGGCCACTTGGAGCAGGAAGATGGAAAGCGAGGCGCTAAATGCAGCAGCCCAGAGCAACCGGCGGAAAGTCACTCCACCGGGCAGAAATATGTGGCTCAGGCCGTGGAGCGTACAGTTGGCCCCGAAAACAGTGATGTCCGACGGGGGACGTGGCGCGTCCTCCTCTGGAGCTCCCATTTTCTCCAAATGTTTCCTCAGTCAAGTTTTGTGGTTGTCAGATGTCGTCTGGCTGCAGTGGTGCCCTAAAGAAAACTGATAGTAGCAGAGAGTTTTAGCCAACCAAGGGGAGGCTGGACAAGACAAGGTTTGGTTTCCCTTTCACACCCGAGGGAGGGGAAAGGGTTGGATATCTGGAGCTGGGAAGCAGCGATGAACTGTAATATCAACCATTTCACAATAGGATCTTAGAGGGCACATTGAATACAAAAGATAGAGTTTCAACTGGGAAGGAAGCCTCTCTTCCCTCGTGGGTAGCAGTGGAAAGACTCCAGACTGATGCAGCAGAAAGGCAAACGTGAAAGTGAAGCATATTACTGACCTCTGGTACTCAAATACTATTCTCTTCTGTTAAAGTTCATTTTCTAGTGGAAGCTTCCAGACAGTTATTTCTGTTAACTTGTGAATACTTCCCTTTAATGCTTGCATTGGGGACTTTTATTCTTTTAATCTCAAACTGAATGATTCGCTGTCATTTAATCGGTGGCAGCCGGTCAAAACCCTGGGAGACATCATAAATATGATGTCATGCAGATAAAAACATGGCTGTTTGACAGCCAGCTGACATTTTGAAGATACAACATGTGATGAATTCGCAATTAGCTTCACATTTAGCTTGAGATGCCACTGTCACACCTTCGAAGCTACACTGGAGTAATAATTTAGTGCTTTCCTTAATAGCACCTGCATAGGGATTGTTCTGAAAGGTCAAAGTTTTACTCCTTCATGGCTCTCGGTGAACTTTTTAAATTCCTCCTGACAGAATCTAAAGATGACACCCGTGGTAATCGTGTTATGAAATGTGCATAAGAAAGGTTATTTGTTACACACAAAGCATTATGTTAATTTAGAGGGTAACATACATATGTGACTTATTTATTTCAAACCATTGAAATGGGTTAAAATAAGTACACTGAGTTCTTGTCAGTACACGTATACCTGATCCTTTAGGTTTAAAGCAAACATCATATTCTATCCTGCCGCAGTCTCCTTATCATGTGTTTTGTAACGGCATCAATTATTAACGCGCCCTCCTGCATATATTTAAACTCATGGACAGAGGTGTATATTTGCAGAATGTGGGCCTGAGGCTACTTCAGTTCATCCTGGGAAGAATCAGTCTCAACTAGAATTGATCAGCTTAGAGGAGCATTCTTTTAAAGCAAAGTTAATAAGGTAACTGATGCTGGGACCTCAGCCACAGCTTTAATAGCCTGTCAGGACTACTTATAACAAGGCTGGTTAACCAGTTCAGACCAGCTTTCTTTCCCTACTTAGTCATCTCTTATATTTACTTATGCCGATTTATACCTGCTTCCTTTTAGCTACCCCTTTTTTGATACTTCCATCTTATTTTATCGTTCTTCTTTCTCCTATATTTCTTCCTTATTCAGGTATGTGCATTTAATTAATTCAGTTAATGTGAATGACAGCTGATGTGCACCTAAAAGGTTCAGCAACCCAGCAAAAATATTAGCTGACTTTTATTTGTCTCTTTGGGCACCTCAGCACTGTTTTTAGATCATTTTTAGATCGATCTGTTCAAATCCTGTTCCGAACACTTCCACTTGTACGTCTCTAACCTCACAAAATACCTGAAACAGAGAAAAAATTGTTTCAGCAGTAAAATGACCTGGTTTTCATGTCAAGAATCTGTACGGGTGACGAGAGCTGGGTGGGAACCAAAATCATTCAGCCGAGGTTTGGCACCAATCAGTCCACTGTGGTACATGCCATTGTATGCCCCCCTCATAGTGTATTAAAAAGGCAGGAGATTCTTGGCTACACCAACACAATCGTGACTCACCATCAAATGTGGTGAGAATTGGACTTTAAGCAGGTAAGCAAAGGTTGTGCAAAAAGAGACGACCTCACATGACAGATGATCAAAAATTAAAATAAAGTCAGATATGATGTTTGCTTTTTGTGGGTGGAACAGCAGAACTTATTCATCACATCTAACAACAACCATGTTACAGAGGAATTGCAACCAATTGGAAGTTCTATAGCAAGCTCCCTGTTAATTTTAAGATGTTGCTTCACCACATCTCGGACTCTAAGGCTACGTTCACACTGCAGGCGAATGCGCATCAAATCCGATTTTTTTGCCCCTATGCGACCCATATCCGATCACGGTATGACAGTGTGAACAGCACAAGTCCGATATTTTCAAATCCGATCTGGGTCACTTTCGTATGTGGTACTGAATCCGATACATATCCGATGTTTTAGAAAGCGACTGCTGTCTGAACGGTCGTGTCGCATTAAATCCGTCTTTTACGTCACTGACACAAGACAGACGCCGATTATCAGTGCCGGAGAAAACAAACAAGAAAGCATGGCGGCAGAAACTGGAGACGGAGCGAGTCAATGGACAGAAACTGAAGTTTTGGACTTCATTAGCACACGGGGAGACAATTCTATTCAAGCTAAACTTTTAGGGTCGTATCGTAACTGCTGGTTTCCTCTTTCTAGCGCAAACTGGGCGATTAACAAACAAGAGAGACGCGACTAGCGACAGAAAAGCTGATCAGC